>CM037782.1:73524394-73535927 GCA_021229015.1 Solen grandis
AGGGGAATTGAGTAGGTATGAGTTTTTATTTTTAAAAAGGGTTTATTACGGAGAGAAATTCATGGTAAAATTAAAAAATGGAGATAATTAAAATAAATAATCAAGGTAGGTTGGGTTTTGGGGTTATTGCCTTCCCATCTCAAATCAATTTATATTATGGGTTTTCCAGTCAATATATTTGAATAGTTTTATAATTTTGCCCCGAGAAAAACTGAAAACAAAAAAACTAAAAAAGGAAGAAAGTAAAAAAAGGGGCCAGGTAGAGTTATGGTTCTTAGTCCTCTGCCCTCCCCATTTTCTTTAGGTATACGGGAATAAAATTTCGATTGCTTACACGGAATGGGGAAAATTCGATACGTTAAGCGTGTGCGTGTATAACGTAGTGAACGTACGTACGTATAGCGAGGATTATTATTTTGCCCCCAATTACGTAAAATTTCTACTACTTCGACTACTAGAGAAGAGAGAGAGGCGAAAAAAAAAAACAAAGAAAAATAATCAGCATAATGCGTGTACACTAAAAATGGAAAAATTTTGAGAAGGAAAAAAAAAAAAAAAAGAGAAAACGCAAGGGGGGAAGAAAATATGAAAAACCAAAAAAATATTATAATTCGGTACACTGATAGACGAAAAGCTTGAGAGAGATAAAAAGCAAAAAATTTAGCAAACGTAAGAAAATATATTGACCGTTCTCGAGTCGATAGTTTAAGCGCGGGGTATATGCCTTACGTATTTTGTAAAAATAAATAAATTAATAGTCCATTTCTTACAAAGGGGAAAAAGTATCGTAAAGGGAATTCCAAAAGCGACTCTCGCATTATAAAAATAGTTATACCCGTTTATCGGGTCGACTAAGAGGATTAACTCGCCCCGGGTCAATACCCCAAGGGAGTCCTGCTGATTTTAATTTAGAATTAAATTGTTACATATTTACTAAAGTAGAAAAACAAAAATTTTAGGGAAAAAATATTCCCGTCATGTTGGCTTTTTTGTGATAAGGTTAAAAGTTTAAATTAAGCATTTCATTTTCCAAATGACTAAAATAAATATGAAAAATAGAACCGCAAAACTTAATAAAATAAGTGTTGAATTAACCCCCATTTTATTTGTAAACTTAAACAAGCCCTTAAAAAAAACTCTTCCCACGAACATATTTCAATGTTAAACGATAAAAAACAGGGAAAAGGAAAACAAAAGCATACCTTTTGAATTTGTACTATTTTTAACAAAAGTAATATACATTATGGAGAAAATGGGAGAAAGAATTGTCAAGTCATGTGTTTGGTTTTGTTTGTATGCGCGTAATGTATGAAAAAATCGGTATTAAATAAGACGAAAACTAAAACGTTTCGTTTCTAAATGATTAAATTACACAGAAATTTAATGACATAATTAAACAGTACCGATATCCTTTTTCATATATAAGACTGAATGCCTAAAAATGACAAAAGCAAAAATCTGAAAAACCCCTTTTAACGATGAGGCTGTTAATTTCAATTTGTTTTTACCAAAATGCAGTTTGAACATTTTTCGTAGGATTGAGAAAAAGGGTCGGTTAACAAGGGTTGGGCCCAGGGCGTAAGTAAAAAAAAAAAACATACAGGAAATAAAAACCTCTATTTATGAAACCCCCAGCGATCTGTAAGGAAACTCCTTTGTGATATTACTAATAATGTAAATAGTTGAACTGCTCAAAGAATTTTCGATTTGACTGAAATTAATAAGAAAAAAACAATCATTTGGTTACAGAAATGCCTTTTACCACCTAGAAAAACAATTGCAAAGTAAAAAGTTTAAATCGAGAAATCAACAAAAGGTTGGAAATCACCAGAGAAAGCTGTTTATAATTTTAAGAAACGACGCAACGTATTGCCCTTAATTGGAGACATGGAACATTTACTGTATTTCTTTTTCTTTTGTAACTCTGTCAGTTTATATGAAAACATTCTATTTGCATATGAAATAAATCTTTGAATTGTGTACATAACTGTCATGTACTTTATTCAGTGCTATTTTCTTCCGCATTTAAAATATAGTCAAACCTAGCTCTCACCTAACAACAATGGTCACATCAAATTCCCCCACGCATATTTGTTCTTAAATTTAACTGTAAACAACGGCAACCTCGCTGTGCTATAAGCCCTTCGAACAACGCCTACAGCCTTACTACCTTGAGGATGGGACACGTGTCGCCAGTTTCCAAATCAAAAATGTCACTTCAATAAGTTTTTGGAAATGGATTTAAAAAAAAAGTTGTTTTTTTTCAGTGAATTTCGTAGAGATAGATATGTAAATAAATGCTACAAAAATGGCTGATCTAAGAATCTTGTCTTACAATTGCCGTGGATTACATGATGGTAAAAAAAGAAAGGATTTTTTTTTTTTTTGAAAGACCAAAAACCAGATGTTGTATGCTTACAAGATACTCACTTTGTAGAAAATTTAGAGAAAGAAATATATTCTATATGGAATGGAGAATGTTTTTTTAGTCACGGAAAATCAAACAGTAGAGGTGTATGTATTCTTTTGAGGAAAGATCTCGCTGTACACGTAAAAAAGTGTAGAATTAATTTATAAAGGAAATTAGTTTTTTTTTTAAAAAAAAAATTGGTAACATTATATGGACGAAATAATACTCTCCTAATTTTTATACAAACATGTTTAAAACTATTGATAAAATAGGAAATGAATCATATTATTTGTGGGGATTTTAATTTAGTAATGAATTTTGATCTTGATTATTGTAATTATAAATCAACAAATAAGTATTAGAATATATACAAAATCGTAATCTAGTAGATATATTTAGAATGCTAAATGGTGATAAGAAAAAATATACATGGCGACGTTCAAACCCTATTCAGCAGGGACGGCTAGATTATTTTCTATTTACAGATGTGTTATTTCCCTTTAGTAGAGAGTCAGACATTCATGTAAGTTGCCGATCCGATCACTCTATAATATCACTAAATTTTTGTTATTTAATAATTCCTTGTTGTGTGATAAAGACTTTGTAGAATGTATTAATGAAAAAATACAAGATGTTAAAAAACAGTATTGTTTGCCAGTATATAATATCAATAATATATCTAATATTGATAACATGGCCTTGCAATTTTCATAATAATTTTCACATGTTATTTGGATAGGTTCAATGAAATATAGTACAAAAGCCATAAAAACCAGATGGAAACTCAAATGGGGAACAAATCAATTTAATTTACTTGGCATTATTTTTTTATGTAAATCTTAAAAGAATGGTTGAAATAAACTTTAAGGATAAAATAGAGAAAATTAAGAAAATATTTCATTTTGGAAAAGAAGAAAGTTGTCCCCAATTTGGGAAAATAAACAGTAGTAAAATCATTATTACTTCCACTTTTAACGCATTGTTTTACAGCTTTACCAACACCACCTCGTAAGTAATGGAAAATATACATAAATTGTTCACGGATTTTGTATGGGGTGAGCGAGTAAAAATCAAGGTACTATAACATGTAAAGATTACTGTGAAGGGGGATTAAAGATGACAAACATTTTTTCCTATAACAACTCACTTAAGCTTACCTGGTTAAAAATATATATAAATACAATAAACAGTCAATGTTTCATATTTGTTAAATCAATATTTAATATAGATATGTTGTTTTAATTTAATTAATCACAAAATTTGTCTGGTAATGGAATTTTTATAAAAGTTTATATGACAAAGGATATGTTTGTTCAAGATATTGTGAATAATAAAGGAGAACTTTTAATGCATAGTGAAGTGGTTAAAAAAAACAGGATGTTATATCAATTCTATACATTATGAAGCTCTCAGAATAAATGTGAATAGATATAAAGCGGCCTGTAAAATTGAATTCAATAATAACATAGTAAAATTTCCATTAATCAGTTCTTATTTAAAAACCAATTATTGTTGGTGCGAATACCAATAAACAAGTTTATAGAAAACTCATAGCAAATAATGATATTCCAAGAAGTCAAGAAAAATGGAATAATGTTTACTCTGATTTGTCTTTACCATGGAATGATATTTACAGTCTAACATTCAAATTACAAGAATTCATATATTCAATGGTTGCAAACAAGGATACTTCATAGAATATTAGGTTCTTATTATTTGTTGTACAAAATGAATATAACAGATAATAAGATTTGTGTACTTTTTGTAAAACAGAAGAAGAAACCATATTACATTTATTCTGGAGTTGTCCAAAACTTCAGGTTATCTTTGAATTCTTAAAGCAAAAATTATCATTTATACAAAAAAATTCAGGACTTCTCAACAGTAATTATTTTATATTTGGAGTATATGAAAAATACAAAGACAAAGATAGTTATACAATATTATTTTTAGAAGTTAAAAGATATATTTTCCTATGTAAAATGAAACAAATTTTACCTAACTGTCAATCAATGATGAATAGCTTAAAATTTGCTTGGGAAATTTATAAATCTACTAAAATTAGCAATGCAGGAAGAGAAAGATGGTCAGTTGTAAGACTTTTATCTCAAATATCTTAAAGGATATTTAATCCAAAACAAAACAAAAGAAAATAATCTTAATCACGACAACTCATCCATAGAAATATATATTTGGTGAATATGTTTCCCCCTCCCCTCTTTTTTCTGTTTGTATTTTAATGTTTTTTGTTCTTTTTTTCAGACCCTATAAATTATTAATGATAATATATTGCATAAATTGTATATATCTTATGTCTAATAATGTACGGTGTGGAGTGGGATGGCCTCGACCCACACACACCTATTGACGAGGAAAATAAATGGGGTGACCCTGATAAAAGGGACCTGAAAATAAAAAAAAACAAACAAAAAAAACAAACTGTTTAAAGCAATTGTCCTAGCCGGTTTTCGTGGTTGAAATAGATTCTTAAAGAGATAAATGACGCTAATGCGTCGATGATGACATCCTTGTGTAAACAATAACTGTGTATCTTGGTTATCAACGACTTGATGCATGAGATCGTCTATGACAATCAAACAATGGTCTCCATTAGCAAACGCTTCCAGTTCAGTTGTTGACGGTAAACCAGCGTGAATTTCTATAAGAGGTCTTTTCCATTTCGTCATAGAGGGGCTGTTACACCCCCGTAACACCACATGATTCTTTTAGGTGCTTCTCTGGCATACATATGATCGAGATACCGTAGTAAGCGATACACCCACCACTCTTTTTCCACATCCGGTCGGTCCTACCATTGTAATACTTGAACAAGGTTCAAATGGCAGTAAAGATATTGTGTTATGCGGCGGCGGATGCGCTTAATTGAACTGCGGCGGCGTTGGATGCGCTTAATTGATCTGCGGCGGCGGATACGCTTCAATGATTTTATGTTTACTTCTCTGATGTCTTAACATAACGTCTCGTCTAGAGAAATGACGCTGACACTCTGGACATTGGTTCATTGTTAATGGTTGTCTATTTTCTGTTTCCCTTATAAACTTATGATTCAGACTTAATTCATCGACGATGGTTTGTATCACATATATCTCTCTCAATAAGACTGTATCTTCGGAGTTGATCAGCTGATCAACCACTTTCCAAATTTCTCAGCGGTTTCCGGTCCTTCAAATGTGACTTCCCAAAACCCACATGTATCGGGACAAGGTCCCTCATCTTCGTTTTCATAGAGGTCGGTTTTGTCACATTTGTCGCACCGGGTACCGCATGCTTTACATTTGGACTCTGTGTCAATTCCTTATCTATACAGTTTGGGGAAAACAGTATGCGCCACGACAAAATTTGGACGATTTGTGGTTTTTTCCCGCACCATGACGACTTACAATTTTGACATTTGGAGCAAGAGGTACATACCTTGTGTGATTCACAGTATTTACAAAAGGGATTCTTCAGGGGCTGGTATCCATCCTGACAGGTACTGATTTCATCTTCGCTACACTCAAAGTCAAAAAATATAAATTTTGGAATAAAATGTTCTTTCGCAGGGGTGGCTCTCAAATAACATAAATGATCGTCCATGACATATTTTTCACACGATGTACACAAATACTCTCCACATTGGTGATCCTCTGTTTTTCTTTTATCTTTTACCTTACCTTAAAACATGTAGGGCATTTCCACCATTTCTGACATTCGGAAGGGGCACTACGTTGACCCTTCTTTTTCCCATTTTTGTAGACCGGGACTGTTTTATGTTGATCAAAGCATTCCTTGGAATTACACTCCATGTAACAGTCTTTGCAGGTGATGACCGAGTCTGTTTTCGACACAGGGATACATCCTTACAGACTCGACACGTGGATCTTGTCTAAATTGTTGTAATTTTTGAGACATTTCTTGCAAAAGTACATTGGCACTGAAAAAAACCCCGTGATACTGGTGATGGCGTGACAATGGTTATCGTCTACATGGTAAATGTAGATACATGGACGTTCATCGCTACTGGGTCTAGTGATAAATTTATTACCCAATCTAGCGCTGACCACCATCACGCGTACACCTAGAAGTTCTTCAAAAGCCTCCACGTCATTTAAACTGGCTGGTCGGTCTGAGGGTTCGCCCTCTAATTGACACAGGGTCGCCGCCAACTGTCCTTGCACTTTACGATTTTTCATGACCAGGTGATTGTAATAGCTGAGGGGTACTTTCTGATGTTCAATCGCAAGTTTGTGTTGCCTTATTCCTCTCTCGTCTTGGTCACCTCTTTCCATTCTTCTGGCGTAACACCTATTAGTCCTCGTTGTCAATGGTGACGACAGACTTTTTTTAATTGGAGCGAATGTTTTTTCCTTTAATTCTCGTTATTTGCCGGTCTACTTCCTTTGGGTAAGTCGTTTTAACCAACCGTGTTTGTTTTGTACACGTCATCTCTTACATCATTGAGGACAAACATGATGTAAATTCTACCGATAAGATCATTTTAACTATAGATCATGATGTCATTCTAAAATATAGCTCATATGTCATAACTATAATCCAAAATGGCCACCACGCATTGCGCAATCCCATACATAAAAATTTTAAAAATGGCCGCCTACAAAAAATGGCCAACTACGCGTCATACCCTAAAATGCTTTATATATTGAAACTAGGTCAACAAAATAATGCCACCCGTTTGTTTGTACGCCAAACCGTCGGGACTTACTTTTTGTAAGTGATCTGGTAGCTCCACATTTCTCCTATGAGTTGAGAGGTCTATTACAGTCGATTTTTTTACAAATGCACTTTTCCTTTCTCATCACATTGGGGACACAAGAAAATCTTGGCTCATGCCAAATCACGTAACAGAAGTACTTGTCTACATAACATTTGAAACAAAAATGCTGACAAATGACTGACATTTCATAATCACAAAATTTCATCTTGAGCCCCAAAAATTTAAAAAAAAGGTTATGATGAAATTAAACTTAATAAAATTATTTTCATGATTATAAATATGACACTGATTTTTTTCATTTAACATATCATCCCAAAATTTGCTGAACCCCCACATCAAATTTAGATTCTTATTGTAAACTGTCTACATTGGAAATTGTGACCAGATCTGATGACTTTTGGCAGATATACCCCTTTTTTTAACTTGTTTGTTGAGTACAATGTCCACTGACATTATTTCAGTTCATTTGGAGAAGTCATGTCTTCTCGAGACAGATATAGTGCTGCCACACTGCATTAATCACGCCATAGACCCTGTGGCATGATACCACATCCAGTTAAAATTTTAAATTTATCCTGAAAATGGGATAACCAGTCCGGAACTACTCTAATATGCTGAGCTATACCAGAGAGCTATATCAGAACTATTTTTTTTTTATGAATTTGGTATGTCACTGTCAGGGTTGAACCCACAAAACTCCTTCTCCTGAGCAGAGGCTCTAAAACCACCGAGGAAAGTTTTACATATTTTATATAAATAAAATAATTAACAATACTGCAACACCATTACTTGCCCTATCAATAGGCCGTTGTTCAAATTCACGCCAAGAACATCAGCTGTTGCAGCTTACCCAGCGCCGTCAGCATAGGGGAAATATGCCAAACTACTTCTGGGGAGTTTAAATAAACATTTTTCAATGATTGAAATATTTTACACAAAATTATATAAATTTTCACTTTCTTCAATTGATAAAAGGTGATAAAGTGAGCAGTTCATCCTGCACAAAATACTGATGGAAAGGGGAAGGGATAGATAGATAGTGCTGATGGCATATATATATTTATGTACATAAAAGAAGTTATGTCGAGGAATCTATTAATAGATTTGCTTTGTTCTTTTTTGTGGTGAATCATACCCAGTCGTTTATTGGGCAAACGGAAGCGGTTACAAATTTTGAACCCGACATTGCCGTCGTTCTAGTGGGCACAAACGAGATATGCGACAAGAATGTATCTACAACGCAGATCATTTAAAATTTCTTGACATTTTTTGGATAGGTTTTACAAACCCAGGTGGGATTAGTCGCATAATCGTAATGTTAGTGTCTTCACAGGTTGCCTACGACATTACCCATACGCTTTCCGGTCGATTGATATGGGGTTTAAATTTACCGGATGGACGAATTCAACCCCCACGTCTGCGAGACGCTCTCTTTAACAGTTCGATCATGCTACCTACTGGAAGCTGAAAGGCTTTTGGGCACCGGAGGGCCAACAACACACGTTTGCTCCTGATGGGGTCCACCTGTCCGATTCGGTCAACATAAGCTGTTCCATAACCTCAGAACTGCAAGTAGTCACCGCCTTTGAAGATTCCTCCACAACCATCTATAGTCACCTTTATATTCAATGGTTCTGTTTTCATAGCTTGATTAGCCTTCCCCTTCATAGGCTTCAGCATGCTATGATTAAAAAAAAAAACCCCTTCAATACTCTACATTAAACCCCAAAGTAATGGGGACATTTTACACGCATGTAATTTTTTTCAATGTTTATAGATACCCAATGGCAGTGCATTCTAATGACAAAAGAAACAATGCTATTTATATTTATTCGGGGACTTACATCAGAACTGGCTGCCGTCTCAATTGCTGAATTTTTTCTTAAAGGATACGGAATGCCCTTGGTTTTCTACACAATGGCACTTCATGCTCAGTTCTTATATATCTCGGTTTTCAGTGCTATACTGGCATAATATTACCTGAGCCTCAATAATATACTAAATATATGAAAAGAAAAAAAGCAGTTATGTTTCATTATCTACTTGCAGTAACCATCCTTCTTCTGCAAGTTGTCATGTATATGGTTTAAAGTACATACTCTCAGTATGGTTACTGGTCTATTTTTATGACATAAGAGGGTCGGTTGTGAGTTTATGGTCACCCCATTTGCCCTCTTTTGCTTTCGTGGTGGTCACCTCTTGCCCTCATAAGGTAGATGGTTACCTTTCGGGTCTTTGATTTGGTGGATAGTCACCAGTGTTGGTCACTTAAAGGCCCTGTCTTTGGGAATGGTCACCAACGGTGGGGATGGTTTTGACCATGATCTTGTTCAACATTACACATATATTCATTTCCGTTTCAGATGAGACCAAGGGGTTTTTACAGCCTCCGTCAGTAGGTTTTCCCTTTTTGCCCCCGAATGGAGCGGGGTGAACACCAACATCAACAGGTTTCCCTCTAAATAGCCCCAAAAAGATTCGGAACACAGGCGATCCAGGGGCCGGGGCCCCCAAAGCATCAGTTCAGTTCCAAATCCCACAGTTTTAAACCAAAAAGAAACGCAAAGTTGGACCCCCCCTGTCTGCCCCTCCTTTTTGAACATGTTCCTTGGGAATTGGATTTTCTTCCGAATCTTTGGATGAATTCGTACCAACAGCTTTTCATCGGGGTTTGTACCCCCCAGTGCCCCAGTGCCCCCCCAAAAAAAAAAAAAAGACAATGCGTCCATAATTTCAGTGCTTTTTGCCCAACCCCGAGACCTGAGAGTCCGATCAGTATTTCATTTAAAAAGGTTTGTTTTGTTTTCCCCGGGTATGGGGGGGTTCATTTTGGATGGTCCCCCTTTTAAAAAATTCAGTATTAACTCAAATACCTAGAGCAAGGCGTTAAAAAAATTTGGGAAAAACAAATTGTTGATTTTGCACATCTCTTGCCATCCTCTGCACCTGAGGTTTCATCCCCTCAATATTCAACTACATATGGATGACTCAGCTACTTTGGGAGTTTTAATCCAAACATAAAAAATCCGTATAATCCACAAAATTTGCCCGGAGGGCCCGTCTGCTTTATTTTCGGTTTGTTGCAGTTATGCAAAAAAAATTCCGCATAAAAACCACTGCCTTTTTAAAATACGGAAAAAAAATTTTTCGGAAAACGCATGGTCACATTATGATCCTCAGGGAACATCCCCCAATTTCCCTGGGCCGGGCTAATGCAGAATTGTATTTGACTCCTCTGGAAAACACCAGTTCAACAAACCCGTTCCTCCCCGTCCCTTTCGAGGCCAAAAGCAGTCCAGGCCTTTCCGACCTCAGTCAAGGGCAAAAATTTTTGTTCGTCTCAAAAACATCCTCAAGTACCCCACCAAACCCTCCCCTCAAACAGGGTTTTTTGAGGGGCTTTAAATTGGATTCCCTTGGTCTTTTTTGGGCCCCGGTAATCATCCCCTTTTTCCTAAAATGAACGTGCTACCAAAAAACCCCGATTAGTTCCGATTAAAAATTGACAAGCCCCAGGTCGAATTTTTCAAAATCAGCTCTGTACATATTGAGACAAACATGAAAGGGATTCTTCCGATAAGGTAAATTTTAACTATAGATCTTTATATCATTCTAAAATAGCTTATGATGTCATATATAATCCAAAAAGTTTCCAGATACGCAAATACATTAAGAAAAAAAATGGCCGCCCTTTAACATGGCAACTACGCGTCATACCCTAAAATGCTTTTTTGAAATGGGTTACTATAAATAGTAACAAAAATGGCCGCCCCCCCAAAAAAGGATGTCACGGTTTGTTTGCCCCCAAAGAGGCCCATTTACTACTGGAATATGTTACGCAGACCCTTTTTTTATAACCGTAACTGCTTTCGTTTTTAAACGTGTTATTTTGCTCTGTAAACATCAATTTTAAACGCGAAAAATATATCCGTGACTCTTGTAATCGATCAGCAACCCCTTTTACATAAATTGAAGATCTACTCCTTAAAAAGAAAAAAAAAAAACGTTCGAATGACTGTAATTAACCTAAAGTAGTTTACGCGTTTTTTTTTTCATGAAAGCGAGTTAGGTATCTCCCAGGCATTTCTTAACTTTGAAATAGAAAAAACATTTAAGCTTCTAAAAATCATATACCCTTTTCAAGCTCTACACTTAAGTAACAGTAGATTTGTGTATATAAATCGGGTCCCCAAAGGGGAAAGACCTATTTCTGAAGTTTATTCCCCAATTCCGGATTGGGTTTTTAAAAATAACAGAGTTTGAAATTTGATGGCTCACACCGACTTTATTTGGGGGAAAGGGGAGTGTGTGAGGTGTGTGGGTTTTTTGGGGTCATGTGGTTTTGCCTTTTTTATTTCACTAATTAAGAATCACAGTTTTTTTTCCCG
>CM037782.1:73536027-73584867 GCA_021229015.1 Solen grandis
AATTATTTTCAACAATCTTTAAAATGTATATTAATCAGCAAACTGGAGTTAAGTACATGTATAGTATGAATCATACATTGAACAGATGTCCCTTGTCAAATTATGTATGCAAAACAAAACAAATTGCAAGTTTGGCTTCGCTTATTTTTTATACTCATATGAATACGAAATGAAATCGATGGTTGAGATTTAGTTCATCATGAGTTATATATAAAAAAAAAACGTGTTATTAGGGCTGGAATGAGTCCGTTATTTAAATCCGGTATCCGTCATACTATTACCAGCGTACCCGAGTGCCTGTGCAGATTAAATCATAGCAATGCCAAAATTATCACGCGTAATAACTAACCTTTTGAAAAATTGATTTTAACACGATTCAATTAGCGCTAAAGGAATAGGGATTTTCTTGAAAGCACGTGAAGCTATTTGCTTGATATGGTGTAGAATTATGTTAAAGTATAGCATTATTGACATGTATGTCATTAAAAGTAAACGAAATATCAAAAAGGTAAACATCGGGTAACGGGTGATAACTTTCTACTCGGGTATAGGCATATTTCTACCCGGCACTCGGGTACCTGGGAATTCGATTCAACCCTAACATTTATGAGTGTTTTGTCGGCAAGTTAAATTAAAAGCATTGAAAATCAAAATAATTTTGTGGCGAAGGTAGAAATGCGTTTTATGAATACAGGCACCTTCTTACAATACATACATTTTAAATCGCCTAGGCAGTTTTATTGAAAACGAGAAAAAAAAAGAATAGTACCACTAAAAACTGGGTTTTTAAGAATATATTGAAGAAATATTAAACGATTGATTCGACTTTATAATCATTTTATTTTCTACATAACATATTTTCACATAAGTGTGATAACTTTCTGTCAAATTGTTGTAATACAAATAAATATTAAAGTGTATTTTTGTTTTTGTTTTTTGTTGTTGTTGTTGTTTTTACACATTTGTTAAAAAGTCATGTATATATGTTGCAAAGGAATTACTAATACAAATAAATATTTAAGTGATTTTTCAATTAATTAATTAGTAAAGAGGAATTAAGGTTAAAAACCCAGTCATGGCGTTCTAATTCACAACATCGTTCCAAAAAAGTGTTTATTTACATGACCGTCATCAGATGTTTCATTAAGAAGCTCCTCAACCCACTACAATGTGTTGATTGTGAGCTTTGCAGTTTACTTCATCGAGTCATGGCACAGCTGTTCCAGGATTCTTCAAGGCAAACATCACATAGATAATAATTTTGAAAACGATCAACTCCACGATATCCCCACCTTTTTCAATTCTTTGCTTTCCTGTTAACAGGTAAACGTGCTGTGTCCAACAGAGCTCATTGATATTCGAGCTAAATGTCTTGTTTGTTTTACATTTTTTATTTAACACTGTTAAATGTTTAAACAATATATTTAAAAACATGGATACTCGAAATGCCGATGATTAGTATTTTAAATAAAATAAAGTAGTTGTTTGGAGAATCCTAATCATTAAGTTTATTTTTTAACCTTATATGAATATGAATTTAAAAAATCAGTTGCTGATTTATATGCATTTCATCATGTGTTTTATTATCGAGCATAATTAATAATTAATAACATTCATCAATAGCAATACATTTAAAATAAAATATGCATCAAAATTCAATGCTGCGATAAACGATGACACATACAATATCTACGAAGTTTGTCGAAGATGTTTTATCTTTAACTCTATTACAATGAAATATATTTTCAAACTTAACATCTATAATCAAAATCACCTACCTTGATGATGTCAGTTATAATCGTTTTCTCTAAAATCATAATAAAATCTCTCACACATATTTTATTATACTTCTGTTCAACACACATCTTATTTAATAAGAATTAAGGCACTCTCTTAAAACATTTCGGTAGCACCTATTTCTTGCTCGATGACAACGGTAAAGAATGTTTTGTCGGCAAGTAAAAATAATAAGTCTGGAAAATCAAAGGATTCAATAATCTTTGATATACCCAGATTGTCGTGATACAAACATTTTAAATAGCTCAAATAGATGTACGTATATAAAAGGGAAAAAATCAGCATCACCAAAAGCCAGGATTTTATTAGGTTCAGAGGAAATTGTTCAATTGTTTCGACCATGGAACTTTTTTTTTCTTTTTTTATTGCTTGGCTAAAGCTGTAGTATTTATGGAAAATACTAGAAAATATAACTTTTTGAAATAAGTGTTATTATGTTCATTTAAATTGGAATGACCTCAGTAATATTGCCTTTTGCCTGGAAAGATTTATGTAAATATTGAAATGAAAATCGAACCTTGACACGTATATCCAGACGATTTTAAAACAATAAGGTAATCCTCCGAGGCTAACACAATCAGCTTTTAATAGCAAATTCAGATGAATCATTCACTTTAAAAAACTATTTTTTCCAAAGTATGAATCCAAAACACAATCAATCTAAATGCCAATTTATGCTACCAGATATTACAGCTCTCAAATGTACATGATTGCATTGATTCACTAGAGCCATGCGTTTTCTATATATCACACACGTAGGAAAACAGACTGTTTGTAAATGAATTTAGAACAATGCAAACTGACATGTTCAAATAAAGATAAAATGCAAAACATAAATGTCAGTTATGGTTTTGATTAACACTGTTACCGACCGAAACATCGCTGAACACGGAAAAACGGGAAAAAAATAAGACATAGTTGTTTTTTTTAGTTCCTACGATGTACATATTCACAATACATAATAAAAAAATAAATGAGTTGTTTCGTGTATTACAAACAATAATATAAGAAACAGCCAAAAAGCAGATGCATATGAAAATGAACCAACTTTGTGCTGGAGAAGAGTTACTCATTTTTATACATGGGGGTTGTTATATTATGTTTTGTATTATTGTATTATATATTTCAGTATCATGCGACAGCGGCTCATAGATATGCGTTTTGTGATCATCTTATGTTTTGGTCCCCATGTAGAATACCGAAATGTCGGGAAGCAGCCACAGTGTTGAAGAGGAGTAGAAACCACATTTGGATGTGTGCATGATAATACGATATGTCTCACACTGGATTACATTATATCACATGAAATTGGCCGATTTGACAAACGTTGATTCAAATCAGCTTGTATACATGAATAAATTTGGATAAGTATCTATTCTTTCACAAGTCATTAGATCCTTTTAAACAACGGGTGAAAAAATAACAATTTGTTCATCTATGACATCTATGCCCATTCAGAGATGCGTTTCCTGTTGTCTAAAATGTTATATCTGAGAAGTAAAGCGATGATTATCCTTATAAGAATGACATATATACCAGGATTATATATGATCAACATATGATGAAGGGTAATAAATATGTTCATATTGTGTCCAAGTTGATATAAAAATTAATCTTGATAAATAGAAGAATTAAATATTTCACGTAGGGTGTTCTTCCTTATTATGAATAAATGCATAATCCTAACACTTGAGAAGATCAATAAGGATGTATGTTATAAATGGTAGTGTACATGTAGAGAATTGTTTCGTACAATTACAGCCAAAACGTTTGGTACATACGATATAGTTCAACTTTCTGTTGAGGAAGAGTTATTCGTTTTATTACCTGATGGTTGTTATATTATGTGTTGTAATATTATTATGTGTATTTCAGTAATTATGCGACAGCGGCGCATGGACATAAGTTTTATAATGATCTCTTGTCCCAACGCTGAATACCGAACAGAACCGGATCTATCTGGCATTCAGGAAATCGCGGGAAGCGGCTATAGTGTTGAAGGATTAGTGAATACCTCATTTTGATGTCCGCATACTGATCAAGTTTCTCTTACCCTGGATTAGTAAACATAAGTTTGAAATTTGGTGCCCACTATTTTCTAAATAAAACATTCGAAAGTTATTCGGCGCATCAGAAGCGAACATTCAGATTAACTATGAAAATACATAACTGATAAAATTATTATCATAACTGATTTGTCATGCGAGAGAATACAATTATTTCAGTGATTATTATTGCCATATTCTTGAGAATAAAACTTTAATTGTTAGCGTATTCAGCACGTCTGATATTTGGGGCAATGTAAATAAATTTCGCCATTCTGTACATGTTATCCAATCACTGTGTACTTCACCTATGAATAACGAAATACAAAAAAAAAAAAAACAAATAGAAAAAATACGCAATTTAATTGAAACAAAAACAGTAAGGTGTTACCAATCTTATTAGAGCATCTGCCTCAAGAGCGGGGGACGTGGGTTCGATCCACAGCCGCGACATACCAACGTTGTAAAATAATTGTACTTTTATAGATCCCTTGCTTGGCGCTCAGTATATAAGGGTAGTTGCAGGACTGGTTGGCCCGGTTTAAGGATATTGTGATTGGTTGTAGTATCATGCCATATGTCTACGGCGTGATTCTGCAGTTTGGCAGCACTATATATGTCTCAAGTAGACATAATATCCAAATGAATGAAAAACTGTCGGTTAGACGTCAAACCCAACAAACAACTGTATCTTCTCGGAATTACCTGGCTTCAAGATTCGCGAGTTATTCCGAATGATGTGTGACGTATGAGTGTTGCGACTCTCTGGTGTTTTTCAGTCGAAGTAATTAAAATGACGACGCCCATACGATAGCTTAGCACCGCATGTTTGCGAATTAAAATATGGATATTTTAGCAACCAGTAACCATTTTTATCGCGAACGGGTGTCGAACCAACAACTGATACCCCCGGGCGTATGTACTAATCCAAATGTTTCCGCTATTGTAAACGGTATTGGTTGTCTGTTTGGAATAATATATAGAGATACTTTAGATTCTACTTACAGATGCTCTGTACCACATTTGACAATGAAAAGATGTTGACATACTTGGGATCGTTTTTTATCATATGGTTGTAATACAAATCCAGATTTATGTTATTTTCGTAGACTATTGTTGAAACTAGTCATGTAGTTAAATGGCAAGGGAAATATAAAACAGGAGGAAAATCTTATTATTTTTGAAAAGAAACGGAAATTTATTATAATTTATTATGATTTTTAATTGTACTTACCTAAATTAATTACAATTTAATAAGTTTACAATGCTCACATAAATTAAGAAATTCAAATGGCATACGTACAAGGACTTACATTTTTAAGGTACAGGAACCCTAATGGGCTCAAGAATAACGACAAATTTTGGTAATGATCGACCAACTTCCGATATTCTTCGGCAAAACACACCATGATTCGAAATGTGATTCATTTTTTATTAAAAAGTTCAATTCCTGGTATCTTATTATTGTTAATCAAATGTAATAGTTTGATTGGTATTCATCTATTTAAATGTAAAATATATCGTTACTTGTATGACAAAGAGAAGAAGTTTGTGCTCACATTGTACCTAAAAAGAACTTATGACGCAGTCAATACCTGATATTCAGTGGGTTTTTTTTTTCTGAGCTTAAAAAATAGAGGGTCAGGAAATACATACTGTTATATTTTGATATGTCTAAGATTTTTATATAAATGTAAAATATACATTTTTTTCTTGTTCGCTTTTATGTTTTAATATGTTTGCTATTTGATATAAGTAATACGTATATGAAAAATTAATTCATGAGAAAAAATTGGAAATTTGGAGATTTTATAGCAGTTTTTATATGTATATCACCACATCAATTTGCAAAAGCATTTCACTACTGGTATATATATACTAAAAAACATTTTTTAGAACATGTGGTTAGAAATGTCTTATATTTCACAAAATGCTTTCCTTAAGTGCATAGAATAAAAAATACCTAAGATAAGAAACCAGAATTTAAAAATTCATGCATTAGGATGCCATTACCTTAATTCATTTATAACGGAATGAAGGTAAATACATTTTATAGAGACAGCGAACAAATAACACGGTTACTTGTAAAGTATTAAGCATTTTAATCCGTATATAATCGAAAATGGAAAATGGCTCTGAATTGATTGGGTATACACTGAAGCTATAGCTTTATCGGAATATCAAAAAAATCTTAGACCAATAAAAAAAAAACGTGAAATAATATATAATTTATTGATGAAATTTATTAATTGAAAGTCATTTCGCTTGAAAAAAATGAAATGTCATCATTTATCGATTGTTTCAAATTTACTGTTCTAGTTTAAGCTTTTCTTTCGAGTTAACTCAAATATTGTTTTATAAAGAATACTGTATACGATGTTACACCGCAGGAACGTATACACACTTTAGAAGTAAAAACTGAATAAATTACCAGTACGGATAAGTTTACATTACTATGAGTATTTTTTGCCGAATCAGCAAACGCCACAGACCCTCATCTGATTTTACTTGCTCATGATCCGTATATATATATATGTGTGTGTGTGTGTGTGTGTGTGTGTGAAGTTTTAACATTATTTGATTGAAGTTTTAGTTTATAATGTTTAACATGGAGGGTAAATAGTAGTATGGTAAACTTAATACATGCTAAAGGTGGGTGAATAACAAGACCACTTGTTTAAATGACAAACACTGGTTGTTGTTTGTTTTTTTTTTTCAAAAAGCTTTAATAAACGAGAATGGTCTTGAAGTGACTGCCTGTAAACAGTTCCCATTGGGTAAACACAGCCAGACTATGACCGACTTCAACAAACGTGTCCTTCTGTCGTCCAACAGTTGTATTCATTAAACAAAGCAAAAATATCAATTAAATTAAATGAATACATCGTAAACGATTATACATACAGAAACAGTGAATAAAAAAAAATAGTTAAACATATTAAAAAAAACTTCATATTTGAACAATTGAGATATGTATATAGTAAGAGATTATTTACTTAAGTAAATGTACCGTATTTATTTTTAATTAAGTCAAAAATAAACATAACATGTTGAGGGTTTTGTGCAAATCTGTGTAAATGCATATATATAACTACATCGGTTCTATTTTAAGTGGTCAATTATAGTCATATGGACTCAAACCTTTTTTCCAATATACCTTATGCAGTTCTTACACAGACCTGTGTGTTCAAATACATTGTTTGTTTCAAAGAGAAGAAAAGAAAGCCTTATGGATTCACAAACCTTATCAGAAAGTACCGCATTTTCATACATTTTGACAAATATTCCTAACACTAGTCCGGAAAATCCAATCATAGATTCAATAAGCACGATATTTCTCATATTTCAAGATATCTAAATCAAGCATGTGATATTTGCGGTTTGTATGATATGTCATAAAATGCCTGTAATTCTAAGCTGATGATCATATATTTAAGGCAACTACATGAAATTACTGAGTAGAAATGTAGTACACATTTACTAAGTTACAAAACATGCACTGTTTATGTGTCTGCGTACCATTTTGACAACACACTCCATAGATCCTTCCTTAGGCACCCTAGGATCGGAATCCACAGGCCAACAGAGTTATACACTCCACATGAACGGGTGTCTCGTCTTCTTCTCCATACACAACATAATTTTCCGCACGTATTCTTTTCCAATAGGACACTCGCTGTCTTACCTGTACCCCAGTCCTGCATGTTACAATGTATGGCCCATTGAATGGAAAGAAACGCACGGCACTGCAAAAGTATTTGCCCTCTAAATGCAAACTACTTGGCAAATACTGATACATTTATTGGCAGTCTTCATGCTTTGTGAAGCCATTGGCGGCGATAGCCATATCGACCCACTTAATCATATTTATCGGGAATCCAGCAGCTTATTTCAAGAGGTCCTGGTAGAGCTGTCCCGGGAATAAACAAGCCAAGTATCACACAGATAATGTCTCTGAAAATGCTCATCTCCAAAATACTACCAACTTTCACAATTGCCATTGGTTTGCCTGTAAAACAGTTTAATGAAACGTGCTGTGTTAAAAGAAATTCTCAGTATTTAATTTAATAATGTTGTTTGTGCAAATATTTTCTACAACAACACACTCTGTTTAATACTGTTGCAATCTCTTTTTAACAATTAACACACTGGATTTAAGTACATGTAAATTATGAATTAGATATTAAACAGGTGTCCATTGTCAAGTTATGCATGCGAAATATATCAGATTGCAAGCCTGGCTACCTTAGTTTTTATCCTTATATGAATACAAAATGAAACAACAATCAATGATTGATATTTGTTTCATGTGCGTTTTAATTGTATGCATGGTTGATTAACATTCGTCAATAGAAATACATTCAAAACAACATACGCGTCAAAATGTAATATTGGAATAAACAGATAACACACACGAAGTTTGTCGCTAAATGTTTTATTGTTATAACTCAACCATAATGATAAATGTTTGTGAAACATTTTTATTTCAAAACTTCAATCAAAATCTGGTTACAAGGTTACATACGCATTATGTCATTTATATTTCTCTTGAAGTTAAACTTAGAAGATACATTTGATTGATTATTAATTAAGTTTATTTTGCACGTTTTTAATCGATTTCTAAATGGAACGTGCTATTGGTGTTTAGAGGAGTCCATTATTTTAACATGGGTAGCTTTCATACTATTACTCGTGGTTAACCGGATACCTGTGCAGATTAAGTCAAAGCATACCACACCCTTGATATATATACAATGCCAATTTAACACGTGTTATAACAACTATCTGATTTATTGACTGCAATACTATTCACTTAGCGCTAAACGATAGGGACTTTCTTGAACGCTCGTGACGATAAGTTATTGAAAGGATAACAATACTATTATATATGTATGTTATTAAGGAAAGGAATACATGATCTATCTTAGCAGAAAAAAGCAGACATCGGGTAACGGGTGATAATGTTTTACCGACACTCGTGTACCTTATTGGGAATGAATATTTTGTTGCCAAGTTTAACTTATAGGTTTGAAAATGAAAGGAATTTTGTGGCGTGGGCAGAAACGCAATATAAACATTATAAATAGCCCAGATAGTTTTAAATAGAACAAGAGAATAAAAAAGGGACCAACAAAGGCCAGGTTTTAGAAGAAAGGGTTAAGGAAAAGTGAACAACTTCCAACAGTAATATTCACTATAATCATAAACAGAACAAAGTTTGTTGCAAAAAAAAGCAATAATATGGTGTATACACCTACAAAAGTAAAACTTAAACAAATATAAATACTAGTACGAATCACTTTGCATTTCTATGAAAAGTATTATGTTTACCTGTTTAACAAACCTTTCCGACACCCTTTTAATATACATGGTCAGGTACATAAAGCTCTTACTTTCCAAACTATCTTGGACGATTTTCATACTTGATAGCTACGTAGGTAAAAGTAAGACTATATTTTTATTATACGGGAACCATATTACTAGGTATTTATAATTCAGACGTGTAGACCCTACCATATACAGAGTATACAGTTCTAATGTGTACACCTACCATATTGACAACACTCTCAATAGATTCCTTCCTTACACAAGCACCCACTCTGTGGACTCAATGAGTCACCAGAATTACACACTACACATAAACGAGTTTTCCATCTTCCTCTCCATACACAACATATACCTTTTTATCACATTTTCTTTCCCCAATAAGACACTCGCGGTCTTGTCTGTACCCTAGTCCCGCATGATACACTGCATTACCCATTGACAGAATTTAACTCCAGGGACTCAAAAAACGCCAGTCCTGGCCTTCTATAATTCAACATGTTTCCAAGTATTGTTTAATAAAATGACAGTCATCGTCTATTTTTTTAAATAGAAATCGTCAGGACCACATGCACCCACTGCACCCACTGCAATAAGTTGATTGTGAGCCGTGCAGTTTACGTCACCAAGTGCTTGTTTTGCTCTTCTCTTCCATGAATTATCAAACCAAGTATCACATAGATAATATCTTTAGAAACGATTATTTCCACGAAATTCCCACCTTATACAATTATATTTTGTTTGAAAGCTCTCAACGTTCGAACTGATAGTCTTGTCTGTACGATCCTGTATACAACAAAGCAGCTAAAAATATAAACACAGTGTGCAGTTAACACTTCTTTGTTAATATTTTAAACATTCTTTATAAATAACAATAATCAGCCAACTGAATTTTAGTGCATGTATGTTATGAATCATACATAACAAATTGTCTTTTGTTCAATTCCTAAAATGGCAACTCGGAATGCCTGGGATCAGTTGTAAATAAAATAAGGTACGCGTTTGAGCAGTCCTTAATAGTAGGATTAGGTTAATTTACTTTTTATCTTCATATGATTATGAAATGAAACAGCACTCATTGATTGATATTTACCAAACCATATTTTTATGCCTAATTAACACTGTATATCATTCATCAATAGTAATACATTTCAAACAACATAAGCTTCAAAATGCAATGTTGATAATATACACGAATAATATACACGAATATCTTCGAAGTTTATCGAATATGTTGTTTTTACCTCTATTAAAATGGAAAATCATAGAATTAATTTTTGTTCAGGCCAAAAACAATTTTCTTGGATACAATTATCTTTTCGAGATACAAACATTTTAAATACGCAAAGTAGTGCCACGTATGCAGAAGGTAAGAAACAAATTGTGACCACCAAAAGCCAGATAATCAAAATTAGGGAGAGAAAATATTGTTCAATTGATTCGACAAATGAATAGTCATTTTTTGCTGTAGTTTTCATGAAGAGGACTTAAAGATATAACTTCTAAAAATATGTTGTTTTAGTCAATTAGATTATATTGACTTTCATCACCAACATTTCGACAGACAGACAACAAGCGTTTAATGGCAGATTAAGATGAATCGTGCATTTCTACGACAATATGTTCTATATACTTCACATACTATGAAAAAACGTATATTAAATATACACGCTTTATACAATGTTAATTGTATCTTGTCAAATCAAGTATGCAAAGCATAATCAAAAGTTATTTTTTACACATTCGGCGTAAGCCGCAGTCTTATTAACTACAAACCAAAAATATACCTCAACAATAGACATTCTTGATTCAACTCTATCATTCCGCACTCAGTAGCATACGCATGTAATTCAACTCTGCATTAACTAATACGACTGGAATAGATACGTACATCATAGCCATAACCGTAACAGTTTATTCGAAATCATCTTTTATAGGCGTTAACAATTTTGCCCTGTCATTAAATAAACATAACAGCAACCTAATTTACATAAACGAAAATCTACTACTGCTGCAAATATGTAGGTTTTCAAAAGTAGTTTATTGATAGTATGTTTTTTTTTTCCATTTGGAATCATTTCATTTTTTTTTTCTTATTTATTGTTTACATATAAGTGACGAATAACAACATATGAACGCACATGCTTGCTTTGCATTAAATAAAATAAAATGTTCTTATATATAGACATAAATGAAAATAAAACAATTACAACAGTGTATATATGTTGTATTTATATGAATGGTAGAAAAGTAACAATTATTCAAAATATATATGTTTATGTTGGATAAATAATCGCTCCGAATTCGGCCCAAATACCAGATCACACTTTATATTAAGATTGTTTCTCGACTGGGCTCTATGGATTACTCTATGGATTACATTGTATAAACGGTGCATCATAAAAGAAAAAAGGAAAGCAATGAAAAAAGGAAAGCAAATGGCGGCTAGAAGCAAAAACACAGTCTCTAGATTCGAACACGCAAACTTCAGTGTCAAAGCAATGTAAGGTAACTTAAGATACTTTGGAATGCTGGAAATACATAAGGGATTCAGAACATTAGGTAGAATAGCAATCTTGGTTATAGACCAACAAATGCTTTCTTCAAGATGAACTTTAAGATTTCAAGTCTTCAATAGAAAGTAAATAACAGAGTGTACGCTTGGAAATCAACCTTCTACTTTGACTTCAAATTAACCTTCAACTGTACATACAAAACTTGGTTGCATCTGTCACCAAAGACATGTATCCTCGTAGTCATGAGGTACAAACAAGAAACATAATTTGATATTTAATATTGATAACAGCTTGCTCAAATATTCAAATGAGATTGAAATGAAGAATGAATTTGCAATTAAGGATTTAATAAGCACTGCTATTAAAAGCAATATCGCTGGTAATAAAGATTTTATTTCAAATTGTACAATATACATAGTCTCAACAATTTGATAAAATAAAACCTTAATTCTTAAGTGCATTGTATGAAATAATGCATAAAAATAACAGGCATATATAGAATAGTAGAACTTACGCGTTTTTACACTCGATGGCTGATATCCTACGGGTTGTAGCCACTTATCTTAGTATTCATGATGAAGACCGAACAGAACCGAACCTATTTGGCCTACAGTATATACCAGAGAGCGACCAGAGTGTCAAAAGAATAGCGAGTACCTCATTTGGATTAGCGCGTGCAAGTCTTCTACTGGATTTTTTTACTTTGTATCACTTTAAGTTGATCGATCTGACTAGCATATAGGCAGATCAGCTTGAAAAATCTCCCAGACTTATACTTTCAATCAAAAATGATTCTAATGACATTTGTGTTCAATCAGATGTTTGTTGCCATTGGTCTAAAATGGTGTATCTGAAAAGAAAAGAGAATGACATATCTATACCACGAGTATTTATAATTATCATATTATATTAGAAGAGACATATGCTCAAATTTGCCCTAGAATATTTGCCAATTTAGCCTGAAACTGACGAGACTTAAATCTTTTCAAGTAAGTGTATATTTTTAGATATTGTTTTATAGGAAATTGTGCATAACTATATTCGGTCTTTCTGTCACATATTGACCATACACATTAAGATTTAAAGGCGTATGTGACAGTTTGCTACATTTACTATAAAGACAAAGAAGAAAAAATAAACTGTTCAATAATTTGTTTTGAAACTTTGCATGATTATAGAGAATCATCAAAGAAACTTTTTTTAATGAGAAAAGTTGGGGTCACCGCCCTACCGCCCCTGATTGTGATATTTTAGCACTTTAAGACCATATTCAAGGACAGAAAACTCAAAATAAATCTTACTGATAACTAATGTTATTTCTATGTAATGTTTGTGATCTCATTTCAAGCCATTATGCAAAATTTGAAACAATTGATCTTATAGAAGTTTTGTTATGTTTAAATATGTTAATGTATTGCATTTTTTCAAAAGGGTGGATATAGTTTGAGGAAAAATAATATATATTTGCATGAGTGATTATAATATAATATGTCGTGTCGCATATAATGTCTACAAATGTTGTACAGAGACAGGGAATAAAGTACTGAACATTGATTTTGATACCTTATTAGGTGTTGTCTGCCATTTTTTGTGTTATTTTCCCTTGAATATGGTCTAAACGTGCTAAAATATCACATTCAGGAGCATATAAGTCAAAAGGTATGTACTTAAAAAGTACCCACATTTTTTTATAAAAATGTTTCCCTTATGATAAAATATTGCTGAAAGTAACCATAAAGATGGGGACTAGAAAAATCATTTAGAATCAAGTTAAAGTAGAAAACTGAGATTTAATTAAAATAATCAAAGAAGTTACATTGAAGAATAATTTGCTTAATACAATTTCTTCTTCATTATAACAATACATATATAATGCGTACTGTGTCAACAAAACTATCTATATTTGTGGTTAAAGTCTTGTTTGTGTAATTATTATCTACAACAAAATCCATTGAATGAAACTGCTGCAATACAAACACATTTTGCATTAAAGACCTTTTTATATGTTCAACAATATATATAGTGTATTAATCAACAAACTGGATTTAAGTACATGTCTATTATGAATAATACACTTTAAAGTGCCCCCTGTCAACTTTTGTATGTTAAACAAAATTAATTGCAAGTTTGGCTTGATATTCATTTCTATCATGTGTTTTGTATGTATGCATAATTAAATAGCATTTATCAATAGAAATGCATTCAAAACGAGATAAGCATCAAATTTTGATGTTTGAAATAATCACACAAGATACTTGTTCCTAAAACATGTTTTATTTATAAATCATTTATAATGATATATGGTTGTGAAACGTTTCATTCTTCAAAACTTCAATCAAAATCACTTACCTGGTTACACACGCATTGGAACATTTATAATCTTCTTGAAAGTAAATTAAGAACACGCACGCAATCGATTATCAATAAAGGTACCCTTTTAAAAAGTGTTGGTAGTACCTATTCCTTGCTCGACTTAAGAACAGAACGTGTTATTAGGGCTGAAACGAGTCCATTATTTTAATCCGGGTATCCGTCATACCATTACTCGCGGGTACCCGGGTACCTGTGCAGATTAAGTCATAGCAATTTAAGCGATAGATAGATATGCAATGTAAATTTATCTCGCGTAATAACTAATAATTTGATTTATTGAATTTAATACGATTTACTTAGCGCTATTATGTAAACGAATATATTAACTGTATTTCAGTCATATAGCGACGTCCAGCTAATTCCAGGTGGAGAAAGATCCCGAATGTACGGAGGCATCCGGGTAGGGCATAGCGACCTACCACAAGCCAGTAAGTAGGCTTCCTCACATAAAAATCCAACTGGCCATGCCGCGATTCAAACCCACGAGGTGAGGGGCTGAGGGTGTGTGTTTTATTAAGAAAAAATACATGATCTATCATAGTAGAAAAAGGGACTTTTATCGGGTAACGGGTGATAACTTCTACTCGGGTACCGGCAATTTTCTGCCTGAAACGCGGTTTATTTTCCATGGCAGTGTACTTTGGATCACGGCGATCATACACAATAATTATAACATGAAACAAAATGCAAATTTATGCCATCAAAATTCACGACACTATGTCAAATATGATTCTGACGTCACTAAGAGTGAACACAAAACGACGTCTTATTCCATACATTATATTCCCTAAACTATGAACCGACTTTGATAAAGCAGGAAACCAATTGCAATTAAACGCTAAATTATTTGTCACTAAATAGAAAGAAGGAAGTGGAAATTTTACAAATCAAAAGCCAACATACTAACAGTTTATTCATAAAATCTAGATTTATCTGAATGAATGTTTTTAATATTTTCAGATATATCTTTTGACTGAATGAACAGAAACCTTTAAAATGATGCTTGGTTTAAACAATAAACATAAATAGGTCAATTTTTCGAGCTTCTAAGCTGCTTTTGTGTTTACTTTGTAATGTGTACAAGAAAAATTGTACTGGTTTACTGGTGAAACAACCCATCTACAGTAGTTGCGCTGAAATTGTGTCAGCGTATATTCTTATTTACATAAATGCATTTTTTTCACTATATCAATACACATATAATTTAAAATCATTTTAAATGACATGCTTACAGGTGTTTGATGTTGTTTGATGCTGAGTGACGAGTATTGCGGTTTACTTTAAATGAATGGTGCAGGTGAGCAATAGACACGGTTACGTCTTAAATATTAAAAAGCGGTTTAATAACGCTTCTTGTTCACAAAATTCATCGACTAAGCATAATATTATCTGTGAGTATTACATCTTAAATAAACGTAAAAGAAATACCTTGAAGTGACTATTTCTAAGCTGGAGTCGCAGGTTCATTGGATAAAGCTGGAAATGACCATGACACTTCAAAAAGACTTGACTTGACTATTTGAGTTTACCGTCGCTTCGAAGGTATCTCAGTCATATAGCGACGTCCAGCTAATTTCAGGTGGAGGAAGACCCCGAATGCACAGAGATATTATCGGGTAGAACCTACCGCTAGCCAGCCGGAAGGCTTCCTCACATGAAAATCCAAATGACCCTGCCGGGATTCGAACCCACACGGTGAGGGGCTGAGTGAGTGTAATAGTAAGCGACTTTACCCTCTTGGCTACGAGTGTCCACTAGTTATTTCGTTATAGGTATAAACAAAACAAACATTTTTAATGAGAACATTAAGAACAATTAAGCATACATAAAAATATAAAAAATTGATGATTTTGTTTACAGTAAGTTCTAATATATCAGAGTAGTTAAGGACTTTTATAATACGTAAGAGCCCGTTTATCTTACTAAGGCTTAAACACAATAATTATTAGAATTAAAGCTTTATGATCGATTAAAAATTAATGTATTGATACAATCTCATAACTGAAAAATATGCAGTACGATATAACATATTTTTCATGCAAGTGAATATTTAATAAATCTCTTAACGAGTCAACTACATTTAAACATGTTGAGGGTCATGTGTATAGTTATGGTAACAACATAATAAAGATAAACTTCAATGGTTCTGTCAGTAAAAATGTCCCCTTAAATATGATTTCCTATTTTTTTCTTTGTACCATCGGACTATATATTTTTTTTTTCTAGTAATAGTCTTTGGTCTATGCAGAAACCTGCCAGGTGAAAACAAATTTAGATTTTATATTGAAAAGTGTATGATTTAAATTTATTATGAACAATTATCAGGTTTGAATAATACATCTTAACAACATAATGAACTGCACGTATTTTGCACACAAGAGACCAATAGTTAAATAACCAGCACTGATCACCGGAAAATATTTATTATTGTTTGTTTACTGGATTACTAAACCTATCCGCTATATTATGGATGTATCGCTATTGATATACTTCTAAAAGTTTATTTAGTACCGCATTTTATTGTAAAATTCCTTGCATAAAATTTGTTTAGAAATTGACATGGCCTAACTTTTGTAATACCTCTCCAGTGGCTTGAAATTTATAAAACACACAAAGTTTCATTTAATGCATAGGTCTATAAATCTAAATATTGAGATAATAGCCAAAACATTTTCATTTACTGATCTAAAAATCAATATTGTATTGTAAAATATAGAGTTGCCCTTTTAATTCTAAATGATAGTATTTTGTTGTGTTTTGCAATTATATGACTCATTTTTTATAAAATATAATTTTGTCTTACATCTGAAAGTTTTATGAGATAAGCAACTTTTAGAAATGTTTCGAATGTGCATCTACCATATTGACAACAGTCCCCAAAAAAAATTCCTTACATACGCACGCATGGTTCGAAGTCCATTTGACACCAGAGTAACATACTTAAAACGGCCTAATTTCCTGTTTCCATCTCCAGAAGTAACATTGACTGCCATACGCCTGAGTTGTCCCATAAGAAACTCTCTGACTTCATTACAGATGAATCATACATCATTATGTGTCTCTCGTCAATCAAGTATACAAGACACAGCGAATTGCAAAGTGACGAATAAAAATACCGGAGATCAGTTGTTTTTTATATTTTATTTTTTCTTCAAATAAGGCACGTGTTTCAATAGCCAAAATCAATATCTAAAGGTAACATGCATTTTATATTTGCTTATTAGTCCATTCAAAAACAGTTAATCTAATGGCATTACACCTCTGCTTACTTTGTCAACAAAAACGATAATATTACAGGAATTCGGTTCTCTTTAAAAACTATCATTTTTTTAAATGTTTATTTTGTAAATGAAAACACCTTAAACCTCTTGAATAGGATAAAACATAATTGATCCTTAACAGATGAGGCCCCTACGGGGCCGGCCATTTTCTTAAATAATTATTATAGAACTATGCAAATATTGTATTTATTTGAATATTAATTTTATTTCTTTTAAATTGCAACCATGTGCGAGATATATCATTTTTTTGCGTTTTTTTTTTTTTTTTTTTTTAGATTTTATGTAAATATGATCCTACTTAGTGTCTATTTTCAAGAAAAAGTCAACACACTTTACCAAGATTAATCCCAGGTCGATCGTACATGGTGTTTTTCTTTGTTCTGTTAACGCCTCATTGACGGAAGGTCAGTCATTTGAAGACTAATTCTACTTTATACAGATAATGTGCTGCCCTGACTGTAGCACCCCGCCCTAGACATATGAAATGAAAATTCAACCAGGTCTATTCGTGTAACACCGGGCCAACCATAAATACTGCAACTACCATGTATACTACTCAACGCCGAGTAGGTCAATTATAGTACCAGTGTTTAAGATGCATTTAACAAACTGTCAATCCCGAGGCAAACGCTTTAAACTATCGGGTACCAGAGTCGGTCATGCAAAAATGTGTAATGAGTGATTGCCTGTTTAAACACAAGTTATGTCTACACTCAGGATTCCACTAAAAGGCGTTATGTAACACCTGTACATTTAATAAGCTGTTCATATAAATTTGATATCTTACTGTCATATTGATGTGATATATATTAAGCCTTAAGTTGATTTCGTAGATTAGTGATGAAGGTAAATATAGTCATGTGGATTAATGGCTAATCAAATAGGAATAAATATCATAAAAAAGTAGATTAAGCGAAAATGAAATGGAGATACACATTTTTCTTTCTCACATTTATACAATTTTAGTTCCACAATTACAATCAGATCGGTTCAAACAATGTACTCAAACGTTGATTATTGTGTAAGGTTTTATGACGTTTAAATTGACGAGTTGTGGATAAAATTGTGAATAACACTGCAACAAAATAACCAAGCAATGTTTTCGTAAAGCAGTTCGTTCAATGGGTGAAAAGTGTGTTTGCGAAAACAAATAGCGTTTCCGTGCAATCTGACCTATATGAGCCGGGTTCATTTGTCATAATAAATCTACTTAACCTACATTAACGAGGATGATAAAAATGTTGTTTTTCTTTTCTATCCATCGTCTTAGAACGAAACGCTGCTTTGAAAGGTAAATAATCAATTATTACGAAAGGTCTTGTAGTAATAGCTGCCGGTCTCTTGTCTTCAAGGAGTAACAAATCTTTGTACACCCAGTCTTTAACGTCTTGATAAGAAGTTACCTTCTGTCGTATGATAGTTGTATTCACTATGGGCAAAAACAATGCAAACATTTGTTTTAAAATTCAAAACATAGCAGAGATTAAAGGATAATGATAATAAATTATCAATAAAAATATGACACAATGCAAATTTACAAAATAATACTTATATCTGAATAAATGGGAAAGAAAAAAGAAAACAAATATGTCCTTGTACCGTTTAAAAACGGCATAAGGTTCTGTGCAAAACTAAGCTTCTTTAGATTCATTTACATTTGACTTAAGTGTGAGGCACAAGGATGAATTATATAACATTTAAGAGTTATTGTTGTTCAAACATCCTATAATACGCATACACATATTTAAAAAATCAATAATAACATTTAATATGAATAGTTAAATAATATTTTGCTCATCATGACAAAGACAAATGAATGGAATATAGAATTATAAAAAGGCTTGCACTACTTATGATTAATATTTATCAATGTATAAAGTACAATGGGTTATGTTGAAAGTAGCCACGGTCAGTGGGAGTCCTTTGGACTCAAACAATTTTATAAAAGCCCTACCAAAGATTATACACTAATGAACTATCGACATCTCCCGTGCATTCTCTACAATCCTTAAGTGAATACCAAAACACTAAATTACAAAATATTATTAGAATAAAACTAAATGTAAAATGGGTATAAATTAGTAACATCTGCAATTATTTACAGAACTGTAGAAAATCCCTTCATCCAAAGATGCAGATTCTTTGGTTAAATTCCTTAGTTTTTTTAAGTAAATATTATGTTTTTATATTTTAAAAAAGTCATATCGTATGTTGTAACATTTGATGTGCCAAAGAATTAATGATTTCGCTGGTATATTCCTATTTATCAAAGTAGTGCTATGCGTACGAGCGTATATTTTTAAAAAAGCATTAACTACTTTCAAACTTAGTATTGTAATTATTATAACTTTCGAACTTAGTTTGTTTTTACTTATAAAGGGATTATATGAAAGTAAATGCTTATGGAAATGAAGCTTTCAAATCCATTTGTCGTCCATCAGTTATCACACTAAAGGCATAAACAAAACAAGCATGTGTTTTAATTATCATCGATTAAGAATACTTAAAAGAAAAAAAATATTAAAATTAAAAGAAAGGCAGTTAGTGATTTATTTCATTAAACGTGATATATTATGAACATTATTAGATTTGCCATCATTGTTTAACAAATCAGATATATTTTACATGTTATGGACTACGTGCACACTATGGTTAAAACTATGGTGAGATATATATATATATATATATATATATATATATATATATATATATGGCATCGATAAGGTTCTTCCAGTTTTATTGTCACATGAGGTGTGATGTGTTATTATTTTGATCATTTCATCATATGTTTCAATTTTATTTCACTATCCTAGTGTAAGCCGTGTGATCGTTGAACAGCCCTGTCATGTGAAATAATACATTTATATATTTGTTAAAACAGGTGCCTGTATTATCTATGAATAAACATATCTTATCAAAATGGCTTGTTTGTATGATAAATACATTATATATATATTCAATTTGATTTTATGCTTATTGTCACTCTGTCATTTGCAGAACCGTATAAATTTTGTCTGAATATGGTATAACTCCAAGATATTTATTATTTGTGTTTAAATATAAATCCTAAAAAAAAACTTAATTGTATATATTTTATACACAAGTAACTACGGCATAAATTAGCAGCATGATTTACCGGATAATACTTTTAGCAATATTAGTTTGCTGTATACAAACTTTTCGAAACTCACCAAATTTGTCTGCTCATTTATCACATGGTGTGATACTACATTTTTCTATAATATGCAATATTTTAGATTTTTTTTAAATACATCATTTTGAAAAATACAATTTTCCTAATATAAAATTAAGATTGGAATTTAAGAAATTATCAAAATTTTCAATCATTAAAAATAGAATAGAATACGTTACGACTCATATGATATTCAATAAGTTACGTTCACTGACTGAGAGTATTATAGTGTCTTCAATCAAACATGTTTTTGTAATATTGTGATTTGTCTTTATCTATTTACCGAAGATCTGAAATATGTTTATAGATTTATAATAAATCTAATGTCAATTTCAATAAAAAATGAAGTATTATTTAAATAAGATTATCAGTGATATATTGATATGGGGAAAATGGCACAAGGTACTGAGCATGTATACAACCGACGCGTATGGTAGATTCTATGATATACAAAAACAAGATATAAGAATTGTGTGTACACCTACCATATTGACAACACTCTCCATAGAACCCCTCCTTACACGCGCACCCATTTTTCGGAGTCCATACGCCACCAGAGTAACACACCCTACATGTCCTATATTCTACCTTTCCTCTCCAAAAGCAACAGTAATAGCCATCTATCTGTGTTGTCCCATAGGAAACACGCTCTCTTATCTGGACCCCACCTGCCCTACATGCATTGCATGTTCTCCAGATGGGGTCCATGCTCCAGGGGCTCCAACTCCCCAAGCCTTGTCTTTCAAAATATGAACAGCCCCCTCCATAGTAATCAAGTGTTTGGCAATCAACGGGTTCTTTATGAAGAATATGATCCGGATGATCACATGGTTGCCGTGACAAAAAACGTCTTGAATCCAGCATCTTTCTTCAACAGATCCAAGAACAATTAAGCCAATGATGACACAGGTACTAATTCTGATAAAGATCATCTCCATGATATCCCAACCTTCACAGTTATACTTAGTTATCTATAAAACAATTTTACCACACTGATTGTGTCGAACAGAATTCCAAATGTACAAGTCAATGTTATCTTCACAGACCAAATGGTCTTTAAATACATATTGAAATATAATCACTGTCTGCACCATAGGCCTGTATAAAAAGAATTCTAATTAGTAAACTCGATGCTGATACACGTATATAGTTACCTTTACATTTGTTATATTGTATATTGTGCATTTATGAATAATGTATTATAACGTTTTTTTTTATTCATATATACAAAACATAATGTATTACAAACAATGCCGAGGATCAGTATTTATATTCAAATGAGCCACGTGCTTGAACTGTCCAAATTAATATATTTCCGTAGAGCCTTAATAAGTCTGGTTCAGGTTTATTTGTCATATAAAGATGTCAATAATACATTTTAAAATGTTCCTCGCTTACGTATGCATACAATATTCAAATTTATAGTATATATAAATATCAAAAAATATGTTCTAGAAAATGTTAACACATAATACATATTTAATTCCTGCCACATTATTGACTTGTGGAATGATACTATACGCATTCACATTATCATGACACCGGACGAATCCTGAAACTAACCTGTATATGATTGGATGTCAAGTAGAACACCTGTCGCTCTAAAGGCGAACACTCTAACGTATAGGCTACCGTAGACGATCGTGTAAAAAGATATTGGTTGCTTTTCAAACGTACGTTTTGTCTACACCGAGATTCAACAAAGAAAAGCAATGTTCCGCCTGTGTTTTTGATCTCTTTCTGTTATATTGTTTTAGAAAAAAATAAGTAAGTATTCATTACAATAAGAACAGTTAAAATACATACGATAAAAGACTGATAAGGAGATCTGTAAAGATTTTACAAAGCGGAAGTTTGGTAAAACTCTGCTACTTGCAAAATTAAGAACTATTCTTTTAAATCAGCTCGTCCAAAGATGACCATCGACTAAAATTTTGATTTAAAACTATTTGTAAATATTACGTGTGTCAATACCGATCAGCCAATGCAACATTTTATGATTTACAAGAAACAGATGGATAGTTTCTATTTCTAAATCACAGGCTATAGATTTTGCGACCGGTATAAATCCTATATTTAAATTTCTAGTTTCGTCTGCCGTCAATTCGTGAAAAAAATACTCGCTATTCAAATTCGCTACCCTAGATTGTGTCATAAGCATCTTAGTGAAATGCATTACGCAGTACTGCCAGCATGTCCGTCGGTGGTACCGAATTCTATATTTAACCGAATTTCCCCTAAGTGCGTTTGCAAAAATATGTGTTTCTGTTGAATGTGACCTATACGCGTTCAGTTGTCAGAAGAACAGGCTTTCCCTTTTTTAACGAAGAAATGCAGATAAAAACTTGTGTGTGCGTGCGCATGTATGTATGTTTTTTACTTATCGTCTCTGAACCAGCTACTTTAGAATTTCAATAATCAAGAATGGTGAATGGCTTTGTAGTTATTGCATTTAAGGTATTTCAGCAGGTTAATCGTTTCCGAGGGGATTTCACGTCCAAAAACCCGGATCATGATAGACCTCGACAGAAGTGGCATTAATTCGTACGACAATTGGATTCACTAACACAACATTTTTTTTAATCAAAACATATTAGAGATTAATATCAATAATAATATAAGAAATTTGACACATAAAATCGTCAAGAAAAAATAGTAGAATACAAACTTATGAAGTAAATTTCATATTTAAAATTAATAACCGATATTCTTTTTAATGAGTCGCATATAAAAATATAATTAAGAGGACTTTGTGCAAAACTATGATAACTTCATATATGTAGACAAGCAGTTACAATAAATTTGCAGAATTTCGTGCTGGAAAAAATACGTATAATGGAAATATTATTTCTGATCTATTTTACCTTGATTATCCGTGACAGATTTATCTACGCTTGACTTTAGATTCAGTTACGAATCGGGAATCGGGAGAATTAAAAATAGAGTAGAGTTTCTAGTGTAGCTGGTCACTTATCAAAAATATAATGGGCAAAGAAAGATTTGAAAGAGTCAACACTTACCTCAAAAATGAATGTTTTATGAGTGTATCATGACAATGATCAATGAATGATAAATAATGTTATAAGAAAGATTGTGTTACATATGTTGAATATTAATCAATGTGTAAACGACAATTTGTTCGAAGTGGTCATAGTCAGTGGAGATATTTTGTATTCAAACAACTTTGAAACACCCCTAACGAAGTTTATATACCTGTGATATCCGTAACTGACAACCAACATTCAAACTACAAAATAGGAAAGAATTAAGAAATCATGTTCATTTGCTGTGAATTAGGAACTGTTACAATTTTTTACAGAACAGGAGGAATTCGACGCGGTGAGGGTCTGAGTGAGTGTTAAATTCAGCGACTTTATCCTCTCGGGCACACTGAATCTTAGCACATGTAATTTATGAATCATTATCGAAAATGATTCTCTGTCATACCATGTATGCAAACCACAATCAAACGATCGTAGTTTGATTTCATCCTAATATGAAATTGACATCAACCATTTATTGATGATTTATATTAATTTAAAAACCGGTCTTATTGTATTTGAAATATTGAAATAAAGAGTATTCATCGAAAATACATTCAGTATGATATGTGCAACAAATACTAGTACCGGAATAGACAAAAACACAAACGAATATCAGATAGAATAACTGTTAGACTGTTGGCGTAAGCAGTAAGTTTAAATAGCTGCAAATCATATTCATACATAAAAAGCCGATTTAATTGTTTTAATCCGCGCTCAGAAACATGTTCATAGAATGCAGTGGTTCATTTTTTTTTATGATGACATTAAGCCCTCCAAAAGTTTGTCCTGGACAATTTCTTAATTTTTAAAATGGAAACACGAAGTTTCAAATCCCTTATCAAAAATAATACTGCTAAGTTACAACAGATATAATGTTTCCCGGGGGTTGCTTGAACTGAATTAAGGTCAGTCCAGCTTAGATATGCCATCTATGAATAGAAAAAGGATCAAGGCCCTCATTCCTGATCAAAATATATAACAAATTAATGTTAATCGAGTTTAACAAAACTCAATATTGGTTATCATAACTGCATATACTGGTAATTAATACCAAATGCAGGTTTTCTGCAAATAATATTTAGAAATAAAGTTGTTTGAATAAATGGAAAAAGTATTTATTGTATGATTATAAACTTCTTCATTTAAAAGCTACAAAACATGATTTTAATGTTACTTTATTTCTTAATAACAATTTCTTTATAACAATTACTGTTTCCCCATGATTATTTGAACTGGCAATAACAGTAACTGTTTCTCTGATTAAGCAAACTAAGACTCAAAATATTTCCCCACTGGTAGGGCGAGGTTTGGGATCTTAGGAAATTCTATTTTGATATCAAGGTGGTCTGATATAAACATATGATGTACATAAAAGTGATCCATTGATTACCGTAAGTAAGGATTTCAGTGTTACACTGAATTTCACAGTTCATAAAAGATAAAGATGAAGAAAAGAGAGAAAAAAAGAAAAGTGGGACAATAATGTTAAAAGAATGCGAAATGAGACTGGTCGGTGATCCGGGTAAAAGAGAGGCATTTAGATAAGAAGATGAATGGAGAGATGTGGGACAGTTAAGCGAGTGAAGATAGGTGAAACGCCGTCAGTTGAGTTGAAAAAGAAATGAGCGATAAAGTTCAAAAAGAAATAGTTGTTTGAGAGGAAGCAAAAATTATGAAGTGGCATAAAATGAAAAGCATAAAATAACTCGTAAAAAGAAGTTGCGCAGGGAAGGTCTTCCGCAAATGAGAGATTGAAGTGAAAATAGCTTTGAGTAAGTTTTTATAAAGAATTGTTCTATACAGGTTATACATATAAAAAAAAGAAAGGACAATAAGGTGGTTTGGGTAAAAAGTGCAAAAAAAACTGCTCGAGATTGGGGCAAAGGTTATGCTACGGTTAAGGACACCGGGGTACAGTGATAATATACGCGACAACGGATTTGCATGCTAAAGGTTCGAAACACTTTTGGGACAAGGATTTCTCATGACTTTCCCTGGTGCATAGAACTGATCAAACCATTGAACTGTCGGGACTGATTAAAAGAACAGGTTACACAATTGGCATAAACTAAATAGGTTTAAACAAGATAAGATTAAGATCTTCTATGGGCAACATTAGAGGTCTGGTGAGTTTGCATCATGCGATATCATTCACACGGGTATCAGTTTATATTTTAATTCTTTTTGACAAAATAATTTCATTATATGAGCAATTATCATTTTGTTCACTTCTGATATTCATATAGATAAATACCCGTTTATCCGAAATAACAATGATAAAGAATGTTGACAATTTCTTTTTGCAACGCTAGAGAAACGTTTGTTATATTAAATTACTGCTATAATTATTCGTTGTTAATTAGTTTACAATGAGGTTCAATCACAGCAACGCCTAAGCATACATACTGAGCCTCACGTCGGGAGGTACCAGTACCATTTATAAATACGTTTTTATCGTGGTCGGGTCTTTACTGTTTCACTTATTGTTTTAGCTGCTGTTTATTAAGGACTTTTTACGGCTTTCCGCAAACCTGCGGAAAACGTATAGGGTTTGTTATGTTTCTTCTTATTATTATTATTATTCCTCATTTTCCAACCAAATCCAAGAGTTAATTTCAGTATGTTGCCAGTGTCTGAGGAAGATGAAAATTAAATTGCCTCGACAAAAACGTTCAAATTTTTAAATTCTATCATTTTAAATTTTCAAAGACGTCAAACGACGTCAGATTTGACGTCAGCATCAAAAGTTTGTTCGCGCTCTGGAGCCTTTATTTTTTGTCGTTTTATCTTGATATTTTCACAGAAGAAGTATGTTATGATGTAGATGTGCACCTTGTCTTTCAAATTTTTAAATTCGAAAAATTTAAGAATTTATGGCAAAACCGAGTTTCGAACTTTGGTCCTAAAACTATTATTTAACATTACAAAGGCTACTGATGAGATAGAAGCATGAAAATTGGACAGCTCATCGGCCCAGAGGTCTACTTTCATTTCTGTAAAAGATTTCCTTTTAAGTCACGTGGTTATGACGTCATTTAAAAAGCAAAATCCTATTTTTTCAAAGATTTCTCTGGCTCTGGCATCATGCATTTTGAGTCAATTTTAATTAAATTGAAATTGCAGTAATAAAAATGTATCTCTTTATACATTCAATCATTTTCAATTTTCATTGGCGTCATATGACGTCAGATTTGACGTCAGCTTCAAAAGATTGTTCGCGCCATAGAGCCTTTAATTTTGGTCCAATTATCTTGATATTTTTACAGAAGATGTATTTCAGGATTTAGATGTGCACCTTGGCATTCAAATTTCCAAATTCTAAAATGTTAAGATTTCGTGGCAATACCGAGTTTCGAACTTTGGTCCAAAAATTAAATTTAAATGTTACAAAGCGCCCTGATGCGTTAGAAGCATGAAAATTGGACAGCATATCGGCATAAAAGTTTACATTCTATTTTCTGAATGATTTTCTCTTAAGTCACGTGGTTATGACGTCATAAAAAAGTCAAAAAGCATTTCTTTTTAAAGTTTTCTCTCGCTCTGGTATCATCAATTTTGAGTCAATCTTAATTCTATCTTCAGTATTCATACAGTTAAAATTGAAATGATCCGTACTGCAAAAATTGTTTGTTTTGTCACGTGATTATGACGTCATGCATAGTTAAGCAAGAATTATTTTTAAAAAAAATCATATAAAATCGCCAATTAGACCAATGAACTTATAATTTTCAAGAATGTCGAAATTTCGTACGTTCATAAGTCTTTGAAAATTTTAAGTTAAACATGTTAGATATTAATGTTTACTGGAATGGCTACTTAAACATATGAAAACAAACCTGTTCGCATTCTCGAAGATATTTTTTCTGGATTAATAGAACGTTAGCTGAACATGTCATTCCAAAAAAGATACTTTTCTTTAGTCACTTGATTTTGACGTCGTTGAAATATTAAAATCATTTATTTCAATATGTATTCGCGTTCCAGCGTCATGAGTATTGATGCCAATCTTAAGCATAACTTAAGAAATTTATGTTGTAACACTTGTTTATGACAATTATTTGTAACAAAATTAAAAAATCAAAAGATTGGACATATTAACTTTAGATAAATAATATTGCCGTATCTTAACATGCGCAAAAAGTCAAGAAATTTCAAGTGATTACGTTATCAAACATAATTTATTCATGTTTTTTTCGTAAAAGGGCTTATTCATGGAAATATATTAATTTGCAGAAAGAAACGAAAGTGGTCATTGTGTTGGTTCAGCAAGATCCGATTGTTCTTTTGCAGTAAAAAGTGCCTGTGTTGAATAGTGAATTGTGATACGTTTTTGAGTTAATGAGTCGCATTTACGATGAATTAGTATAATTATACTAGAGCCAGAAAACCCATACTGATATCTTATTGCATTTGTTATCACGGCTTTCCGCAAACCTGAAGAAAATGACAAATACATGTAATTCTACCTATCGATTTTTTTTATCTTTTCTAAAGGTTTAACGGTTTCTTTTTCTAAATCTGTAAAATAAGGAAATATATAAAGCAAATGAATTGTTGAAAGTTTCAAGACGTTTATAACGTGTATTACATAAAAATAAGAAATTATTTTCATGATTTTGCTTACACCTCTGCCTTTGTTTCCATCTTTTTTTGGCAAATGTAAAAAACTCAATCAATTTCAAGGTTGAAAGTCATGGATTTCAAAGAATTGTTTTTTTTTTTCTTTTTTACAATTTCAATTATGTGGATCAAATTGCAATGATTATTTGTTAAGTCATATGCTTACGAAGAAATAGATATTAAATAAAGAATAAAAAAAAAAACTTTTAAAATCGATTGAATAACGTAAGAAAACAATTTTTGAGGATAGTATTATCTTAAAATTTTCCTGTTTTTATTTTCTGAATGATAGTAAACGGTTGTGTAATCATATATATGCTTTCTCAATATCTTCTTCAGAAGATGAAAATAAATAGAAAAAAAGATTTAAAGCTTTTTTTTAAACATATTTATATATAATTTATGATAATGATAATTTACGTATCTAATCTTACATTATAATGCATCATTATTCCATTTCTTTGTATTAACTTATATATTCAATACCCTTGAAATAAGCAAACGGAAAGCCGCTTCGTTTGTATCTTAAACAAACGACTTCTAGTTTGTAGTTGTTTTTTTCCATAGAATTTTCTAATTTCACAAACATTATGTTAAACTATGCTGACTAGAAAAATGTATGATTAGAAAGACCACCTTGCTCGTTTATATGCTACGTTTGTATATCCAAAGTAACCGTTTTGAAAAAGAACATGTTTTGTTTTGATTTCTTCGTCATTATATGACTCATTTATGATAAAATATCATTTTGTCTAGATTGACTCAAGTCAGTAACATTTATGAGAAAGGCAGCTCTAAGAAATGTTTTAAAATAAGTCCATATAAAATATATATGTTCACCTACTATATTGTCAACACTCAATATAAAACCTTCATTACACACGCACGCATGGTTCAAAGTCCATTTGACACCAGTGTAACATACTCTACATGACCTTCTTTTCTGTTTCTTTCTCCAGAAGCATCAATGTATTGTGCCTATCGCCATTCTTGTATACAAAACACAGCGAATTGCAAACAATGGAATTTCCAGAGATCATTGTTTCAAAAAGGCACGTATTTCAACAACTTAATTCAACATCTTAAATTATCATGCATTTTTATATTGCTTAATTATGCATGCGAACAGTTAATCTAATGCCAAAAGAGCTCTGCGTACCTTGTCAACAAAATCAATTTTATTACAGGAATCTTGTTCTCTTACCAAACATTTTGTTAGACCTTCATGCTTATTTCTTAAATGAAAATCCCCTGAACCTCTTCAAAATGATAAACCATAGCTGCTTATCTAAGAAAATTAGGCTCCTACGGGGTATGCTTAGTACTGGAAGGAAAATGTCAAAAGAATATACCAGGATTTATCCCAGATCGCTCTTACGTGGTTTGATAAGGAATATGTTATTTGTTCTGCTTAACACCTCATTGAAAGTAGATCAGTCATTTGGAGATTGTCTTTACTTTACTTTACTGGAATGATTGTTGTGACATATTTTAAGCTTTAAGCGGATTTCGTAGACTATTGATGACGGTAAATGTAGCCATGAACGTTAATTGCCAGTAAATTGTGATATATATAACCATAATTGCTAATACATTAAAAAGTATGTTAAACAACAATGAAATGGATATACACAATAATTCAAAATAATTATAGAAGTTATAGAAATTTTTATTGTTCGTACTTACTTTAAAATAATTTAATTTCCACAATTATAAGTACAGTTCAAACGATGTACTGTGCTTTTATGATGTTTAAATTGAAGAGTGATGAGGAAAATTGTGAATAACAAGGCAACAAGCAGTTCGTTCAAAGGAGGCTATTTAAAAAGTTGTTTTTTATCTTTTTTATTTTATGCTATTTGTATTTGTGTGTATTATATCTATCAAAACCCATCTTCGGACTCAGGGTCAATATATGCAAAATTCGTTGACTACAAAAATAATAGATGGTTAGTTTTTAAATCACGGGCAGTCAATTTTAGTATTTCGTCCGATATTGGACCTATATTTTTCTAATTTCGTGTATCAAATTTTTAATCAAATCCACTCTTCGCGAAAAATTACCCTTATGATTTCGCTACCTTATACTGCTGAAGAAGCAACGGTGCTGAATGTATCACGAGGTACAGATAGAATACAGTCGGGGATACCTTATTATATATTTAACCGAATTCCCTGAAGTGCGTTTGCGATTAATAGCGTTTCCGGGCAATGTGACCTATATGAGCTGAGGTCATCTGTCATAATAAATCGAGTTAACCCACATTAAGGGGGAATATAAAAACGTTTCTTTTCTTTTCTATCAAGGATCTTTGAACGAACTGCTGCTTTGGAATTTAAATAGTCATGTATTATTAATGGTCTTGTAGTAAAAGCTGCCGGTCCCTTGTCTTCATGGGGTAACACATCTTTGTACACCACCCAGTATTTAAAGTCTTCATTAGAATTTACCTTCCTTCGTGCGATAGTTGTATTCACTATAGGCATAAACAAAACAAACATTTGTTATAAAATTTAAAAACATTGTAGAGATTTTAAAATTAAGGATAAGAAATGATCAATAAAAAGATGACACAAATCCAGTTTACGAAATAATACTTATATCTGAGAAAAAAATGTTTTTGTACCGTTAAAAAGCGGGCTTAAATTTTGGTGCAAAACTATGGTAGCTACATATATTAAAAAAAAGTTTGCCGAATTGATTTTCTGAAACATAACATATTAAGATACTTTTTTCAATACTTTTTTTCTTGCTTGTTCGAGTTAATTTTATCCATATTTGACGTAAGTTTGAGGCATAGGGATGAATTATATAATATATAAGAGTTATTGTTTTTAAATAATCATTAAAATGCGCATGCAATGTTTGAAAAGTCAATAATAGCATATGAATAGTTTATGTTCATCATGGCAATGAAAAATTATCTAATAATCAAAGAGCTGAAATATGTTTATATATTCATAATAAAACTAATGTCAATTTCAGTACAAAATAATATTTGTAAAGTAAGGAAAGTTACTATTTTAATTGTGTATATTACTAGTGCTTAGGAAACTTATTATTTAAGTTAGACTATCAGTGATATATTGATATGCAAAAATTTGGCACAGGATGCTGAACATGTATATATCCGACGCGTAAGGTAGACACTATAATATACAAAAAGATATTGCGATGGTGTGTTCACTTACCATATTGACAACATACTCCATAGAACCCTTCCTTACATACGCACCCATTGTTCGAACTCCATACGCCACCTGAGTAACATACACCACATGACCTAGATTCTATCTTCCCTCTCCAGACGCAACAGTAAAATCTATCTTTCTTTGATGTCCCATAAGAGATTCGCTCTCTTAGCTGGACCCCACTTGCCCCACATGTAGTATTGCATGGTCTCCAGAGATGGTCAGTACTCCAGGGGCTCCAAATCCTTAAGCCTTGTCCCTCTAAATACGAACAGCCTCCTACATAGTGATCAAGTGTTTGGCAATCAACAGGTGCTTTATAAAGAAAGTAATCCGGGCGTTGACATGGATGCAGTGCAAAATAACGTTCTTGAATCCAGCATTTTTCTTCAACAGATCCTAATAGAGCTGCCTTAAGAACAATTAAGCCAATGATCACACAGGTACTAGCTCTAATATAGATCATATCCATAATACCCCCACTTTTCACAGTTATACTTAGATATCTATAAAATGATTACTACAACGCTGCCAGCATTATAGGCTTGTTTATATATTCAACAATATTTATACATGAATATCATTCATTTAACTGCATGCTGATACATGATATGTTCAGATACAGATATGAATCATGCATTAAACGTGGCTCTTGCCATATGATATATACACATCATGACGAATTGCAAACATTCGAAATTCCGGAGATCAGTATTTTTTTTAAATGAGGCACATGCAATTAAAATATTTAAACAGAAAATAAATTAGAACTTAATGAAGTTTGTATCATGTATATTTGTCATATAAAGATATCAATCATACATTTTGAAATGTTCAATGCCTACGTTAGCATTAATATGCAAATGTAATGCACATTTTTATCACAAAATCTTTGGTTACCATGTCAAAAAAATTATGTTTATTAAAATAAAATATTGTCTTAGAAACTATTGGTCAGAAATTTAATTCTTATCATTTCATTGAACACCAATGCTATCCCATATATTTTTTTTTTTATAAATGATCAAACATAGTTGATCCCTTAAACAATGAGACTACAATGGGGTTTGCTATTTTTCTTACATAATGATTGTAGAACTATTTAAAGTTCGTCTTATAAACATTTACATCAAGATGTTTTTTATTTCATTTCAACACATTTTACAGCACTAATTCCAGTTCGGTGTTACATGAGACCATCTCAGATAAATTACTGCCACACTGTAGTACCACACTGTTGGCATGTGGAATGATACCACACTCATTCGCATTATTATGACACCGAACTAGTCCTTCAACTACCCTGTATATCAAGGGATGTATTCAAAGAACATACTGTATTCTATATTTAACCGAAATTATTTTGCGATAAATAGCGTTAGAACTGCGCAATGTGACTTTTATGAGCCGAGGTCATCTGTCGTAATAAATCGACTTAACCTACATTAAGGAGGAAGATAAAACGTTTCTTTTTCTATCCAACATTTTTGAACGTCATACTGCTTTGAAATTTAATCAAACAAGTATTGTGAAAGGACTTGTTGTAATAGCTGCTGGTCCCTTGTCTGCAATGGGTAACACATCTTAGTACACACAATCTTTAAAATCTTCATTAGAAGTGACCTTCTTTCTTTCCATAGTTATATTCATATACAAAGGCACAAACAAAAGAATTGCTTTTAAATTAAAACATAGAAACATAATATAAAAAATGATAAAAAGATGACAAATTCACAAACTAATATATATATCTGAAAAAAAATGTAAATATACCGTTAAAAATGTTTTTGTGTAAAACAATGGTAACTATACCATATATATATATATATATATATATATATATATATATATATATATATACTCCAAAAAAACATCTATTCAAGATTGTGTTGTGCAAGTAAAGAGATAAAAATTATATCGCCTACCGTTGCCGTGGATCAGTATTTTATATAAAAGAAGGTACGTGCAATAAATAACCTCAATTTACTTCATGCAAATCATAAATTTTATCTTTAATTATGTATTGCTCTGCATGTTGATAGATTTGTTATTGGGTTTTTTTTTTGTTGTTGTTGTTGTTATTTTTGAAAGTCCACAGTAATGTTTGACTTGCCCGCATATCTGACCAGTGCAATTTAGGGAACTGTATCTGTTTTGTCACTGTATATTATAAAGTTGAAAATGAAACATGAAATAAATTATTTTATTTACACTTCAGCAATGTTCATGATATGGAAAAAGTGGAATTAATTTACTAACATGCCCCCTTTTATATACAAATTAAAATTTTTATCTATTACATCTTTTAAAGTATTATGTTGAACAAACAAATTAACTGACATGTTATGATTTTAAAAAAAAAAAAGAAGTGAATAGTTACATAAGTCTCACCAAAGTCAGATTTTCATTTAACTTCTTGATTTCTATCGGGACTACCGGGTTAACACCTTTAAACGTTTACAGAATTAATATTGTTGCAACTTAACTTTCATAAAAGGACTGTTCTTTTTTTACTAGAAGTAATCTTCATATATTTTTTTTCCAAAATCAAACAAACATATGCTGAAGTAAAACAGGTAAATAGACATATTTTAAAGTTTTTACATGGGTCAAGGTTGTTTTTTTGCTGGAAACTGACGTACTGACAGACTCGAATTAATGAACAGTTTTTTGTTTACCAGAATAGATAAACACACAATTTCAACAGTAAAATAAAATGAAATTCAAGCTATTAGAGTTGTTCAATTCGGAATATGCACTTTTTTCTTCCCTTAAGCATATGCTTTTCATATGAATATCATTACATTTAAAAGTGTTAGGAAATAATCATTTCATAAAAAGCAAATAACCAAGATAATATGCAACTTCAGGAGTCATTAACACTTATTTATTAGCATCATTTACGTTTTATCTTAAAGTAAAGGCTTTTCAGCGCATCATATATATAGATTTTGATCTACAGCTCAATTATGTTTGGATATAACAATTTTAATGCAATACATTTATCGAATTGACTGGCATATGATACTGTAACTATTCGGCCATTAATACAGCTTGTTAGACATAAAATATACGGTCTCACATACAGCTTGGAATACATAAACTCTCCGGTCTCTTATACAACATAGAATACATTAACTTTGCTGTTTCTAATGCATATTGGAAGACATTAACTATCTAATCCCTCTTTAAGCCTAGAAGACATTGACTCTCTTGTCTCCTATATAGCTTGGAAAACATAAACTCTCTGGTCTCCCTTATAGTTTGGGAAACAATGACTCTTCGGTAAATTGGCTCATACAGCTTCGAAACCATAAACTTTGCGGTCTCCCATACAGCTTGGGGTGCAATGACTCTTCGGCATGGAAAACATTAACTTTTTGATCTCTTATATGGCCTGGAAGAAATCAACTCTTTAATCTCCCAAACAACTAGTGATATAGTGACACTTCGGCGTCTTTTACAGCCTCGAAAACTTTAACTTTCTCTAAGACCTCTCATAAAGCTTGGAAGACATCAATTCTCTGAAGGGGGCTGCCGTGGCCAAGCGGCTACAGTCGTGGACTACAAATCTCTCAGTCCCCCACCGCTGTGGGTTCGATTCCCGGTAGGGACTTCGGATTTTTCATGTGAGGAAGCCTTTCAGCTGGCTTGCGGTAGGTCGGTGGTTTTACTCGGGTACCTCTCTGTACTCGGGGTCTTCCTCCACCTGTAATTAGCTGGACGTCGCTATATGATTGAAATACTATCGCAGCGACGGTAAACCCCAATACAACAACAACAACTCTCTGATACCTCATATAGCCTGGAAAGCATCAACTCTCTTGTCTCTCATATAGCATCTGTTCTCTCATATAGCCTAGAAAGCATTTACTATCTGGTCTCCTATAAAGTTTGGAAGACATTAACTTACTGGTCTCCCATATAGCTTGGGAAACAATGACTTTCCTGTGTCTCATATAGCCTTGAAATATTAACTTTCCGGTCTCTCATACACCTTGTAAAACAACCGGTCTCCGGTTATTCATAACGCTTTAGAAATATTATATGATCGGCCTCTCTTACAGTCTTGAAGGCATAAAGTACTTTCCCAATTTTAAATTTACTAATTAACTCTCGTTTCAAACAGTTTTTAAGACACATTATCTTTCCGGTCTCTCATACCGTTAGTCAGACATTAACTCTCCGATCTCGCAAACAGTTAGTAAGATTTAACTCTCCTGTCTCCCTTAAAGTCTGGAAGATATTAACCCTCCGGTCTCCCTTAAAGTTTGGAAGAAATTAATTCTCCGGTCTCCCTTAAAGTCTGGAAGATATTAACCCTCCGGTATCTCATACAGTTTGTTAGACATTAATTCTCCGATCTCTCGTACAGTTTGTAAGACATTAGCTCTCCGGTCTCTCATGCAGTTTGTAAGACATTAACTCTCCGGTCTCTCATACAGTTTGTAAATATTAACTCAACGGTCTCTCATACAGTTTGTTAGACATTAATTCTTCGATCTCTCGCACAGTTTATAAGGCATTAACGCTCCGATGTCTCATACAATTTGTAAGACATTAGCTCTCCGGTCTCTCATGCAGTTTGTAAGACATTAACTCTCCGGTCTCTCATACAGTTTGTAAGATATTAACTCACCGGTCTCTCATACAGTTTGTAAGAATAATCTCGTTCCATAAGTTTGTAAGGCATTAACGCTCCGGTGTCTCATAATTTGTAAGACATCAACTCTCTGGTCTCCCTTAAAGTCTGAAAGACATTAACTCTCCTTCGACCTTAAATTCCTTAATAGCTTGCGGAGACGCTTCAGCTAAAAGGTATAAAAGGTGCATCTACTGGTATTGGTCGACACTTTGCGAACCTATGTATGCGGCTATGACTATGAAAAGTGAAAAAAAAGATATTTGAATACAATTGGCAGTATTTTGTTTCTTCTAATATTATTTTTGTCAGTTATGTGTAATAATTATCAAGTTTGATACATGGGTAGATTGTATGAAGACATAGATTGAGATGTGTTTTGAGTCAAATGAGTGAAGCTCACCGTTTCTAAAAATATATTCCTCTTTTGTAAATCAGGATTTTGCATTTCATTACATTTCTTGTCTATGTATCTGTCCCTGTGCATGAAATTTACAAATCTTTTTATCAAAGTTCATATATTGAATTCAAATTATGTCAGCAGTAATGCATATTTCCAACATAACATTTATATGAAGAACTGGTTTTCTTGGAATGCGCATATTGGTTTTCACCCACCAAGATTCGGGAGTGGTATATTGTTTCAGCCGTCCTTCTGTCTCCGTATGACATTTTATCTCGACTAGCATTTCTTCTTTCCCTGACAAACATTGATTAAGGTTTGGCATGCAGCCTACTATCATCTACTACCAGCTGATTTAATGACTTAATATTTTAGTAAGATATTCATGGGCGTTAAACAGTCATGTTAGATAACATTTGATTAAATTAAAAAACTGAAATGTGACCTTTTTTTTTAATTTTATTTAACGTATTGCAAGCAATATACTTCTCAACAAACAGTGTTAAAACTGACTTAAAACTTGATAAAGATGAATATTAACTAAGCCTATGGTGACAATGGTACCTTTTGAACTTAGAAAATTTTATTTAACTTTCGCTTGCAACGAATAAGCGACGGAATAGTCTCGCGCGCTTTCTTGTGGAGAGCTCTTATTTCTGTCCACGGTCACAAAACACTACAGGGCTGAAAAGGTATCTGGGCTTTGCATTCTGTATTTTGCTCAAATAATGCGGCAATTGAATAACTTGGGGATTAGGAATTCTAATGCATTACTTACAATGGAAGTGTATCCATAAATAGGCTAGACTTGATGCAAACTGCTTTGAATCCAAGTAGGAGCAACTCTTTCCTTTCTATTTTTCACTTTTAATAGTATGTTTGTATCTCTCATATCAGATTTAGGAAGGAACGTGTTACTGTGTGTTCTTATGTTTTGTTTAAGAGTATCAGAGTAAAATTTTTGCACTTGGTTTATTTACTGAATATGAAATTCGGAACGCCGTGAAAAATATTCATGATTTTTGCATGTTTTTTAACAATAAAACCCTGCAATATAAATGTAATCCCCTTGATTGTACCTACAATATGTTACAAAAAGAACACGTATAAAGAATCAGTATGCTTATTTATATTGTTGAAATACACATTTTCACTAAAAGTAAATAAAAATGTAAACAATTTAAAATAAAATCATAGTTTTGTATGTTTCGGTTTTATTGTTTTCGGCTCCAAGCTATACATGGCAGTTCAAAATTAAAAAAATATATAACTTAATGTCCCAGTATCTTATTGATGTTAGACCTAAATCCGAATATATAATTCAATTTTAATTTCAGCACTGAAAGACCTTGAGAAATGCCTAATTTACAGGAAAGTTTCTATTAAAAAAAATGCAAATTGTGGCTGTCTCGTTCTATATTTAGCTCAGAACAATGACAGTATAAACTTCCATACGAGGGATTTTTCAGAAATTCATGGATTTTCTTCCTATCTCCTCTACTACTGTGTGTCAATATTTATTCAGGCTATAGAAAAAGTCCATGAACTTATGAAAAACCCCATGTACACCGAGACATCCATGGTTTTACTGAACAGTGTGTTTCAGAACAAGCTCCGTCCATCTTTCTCACTATTTCGCCCTGTCTGATTATTTCATTATGTGGGCTTAATTAAACATTGAGAGGTTAATCAAACATCATTTGAGGCTTTGCTAATTAGAAATTTTGAAAAATATATTTTCCCAGCTAAAACGCACTGGGGCTTTAAGCTACAGCTTGTAAAATTCATTAAAACTTTTCCATTGAGTGTCTTTTGTATTAAGTTCGGGCATATAATATTGTTTTTGCGATTGTTAATATTAAGCATTAGAGTCCTAGAACCTCAAAAAAGCATTGTCGCATACATTTTGAATATGTATGTGGTAGAGTCATAAAGAAAAAAATCACCAGCATGCAATATCAGATACCTTGGATATTATTTGCTGTTTAATTATTGCCCTTTTATTATAGAAAAAGGGAGCCTCCATATTTCTACAACTGTATTAACTAGTCACAGCATTCAGAATATTCCATATTTAGGGAGCCACACCCCAGGTTTGGATAGGCATTACATCTAGATGAATTTTATTTAAATTGCCTTATAGGGTGGGGGATATTAATTCAAGGAACTTGTTTGTTCTTGATTATTTTTGTAATACATAAATATGATTCTACTAAGTAATGGTCATTCAATAAAAATGTTAATAAGATTTGTTTTTGCTTGTACCACATTTGACATTAGAAATGACTTTTTCATATATGTGCTATCTCTTTTCGTCAAATATGTTTCATACAGATTAAGATTAAGAAGTTTATATTGCAGGCATGAAGGTAGCCTTGTATATCAGTGGATAGTTCCCTAACCCTAACTTTTATTTGAATAAAAATAGGTTTGGCCACACATAATAACATGTGTTAACATCGTGTTTGTGGGACAAAATCTAACTGTAATCTTTTGTTAAGGAATGCTAATAGGTGGGTCATGGAACTGTGCATTTTATAGCAAATGTAGAATATAAAAATCATTTCCATTTAATTAAAGTAGGGAATGGAGATAACATAATTCAAAAAAATCAAATATGTTCAATTTTAATTAACTATCTTAATACAATTTCATTTCACAATTACAATGTACATATGATTAAGTTCAGTTAAAATGATGTACATTTTTTTTTCAAAAAGCTTCAATAATCGAGAATAGTGACAGGTCTTGAAGAGACTGCCTGTAAGCTGAAGCACCAGATTCATCAGATCCAACTGGTAAACTTATCCAGAATACCACCGACTTCAACAAACGGGTCCTTTTATCGTCCGACAGTAGTATTCACTAAACAAAACAAAATTATCATTTTTATTCAAAAATAAACGATTATAGACATTTGAAGAAAGAAATACTCCTTCTAACAAAAAGTGAATAAAAAAAACAACATTCAAATATATTTAACAGCTTCATATTTGAACAATTAAATTTTGTTTATAGTAATGGATTATTTACTTAAGTACATGTACCGTATTTTTTTCTTTTTTATTTGAGTCAGATATAAATACATGTTGGGGCTTGGTGCAAATTTTGGTATATACAGAAGCAGTTCCTATGATATGGAGCTATACATAGGAAAAGAACGTTCAAACAAAATTTTATAAAAAAAAGCAATATTAAGCATATGTAACGGCTTATACGTAACCCTTATTTGTATGCGCTGTAGGGTACCTCAGACAGCAAAGCACTCGGTCCCCTGTAAACGAGGGGTCACGAGTTCGAGTCCCGGTCTGGTTGCACATTTTTTTCCCACCTGGTAACATTAAGCGCCTAAAATGGGACCGTAAAAGTATAGTTCTCCAGTACATACTACTGATCGTCGGAAAAGGAGCAATTTGTTAATTGTATAGTAAATATGGGGACGAATTTCAAATTCGCAGGGTAGTATTAATGGCCTATTAGTAACCCTATCGGTAAGATATGCGTGTAAGCGGTAGGATAGGTCAGTCGGTAGAGGCCTGTAAGCAAGGAATTCCGGGTTCGACTCTCGGTCTACAAGCACATTTTTCTCACCACACCTGCTTACGTGTAGTTTAACAATTTTCTTATCTGTTATTTTTAACACATAAAGCAAATATCATAGTCATATATTAATAAAAAAAATGCTTAGTCCTTTTTTTTTTTGGTCATTCAAACCAGACATATCTACGCTTAGATTTTATGCACAAAAGCATTTTCTCGGGAAAAGGGGGTAACAGAATACTACAGTCCCTAGTTCATTTGATAATTCAAACTTCATATTATGTACAAGTACTCGTAAATTTAGAAAAAACATCAAACTTGAATTATTAAAACGGAGTTCCATGTTCACCATTGAAAGTCAATGGAAAATTATGTTAATATAAGGATTGCATTGCATGTGTTGATTGTTCCTAAATGTTTGAACTACACGGGTTCTGTTTTAAGTGGTCAGTTGAAGTCCTGTGGACTCCAACCTTTTTCTAACAGACTTAATGTAGTATATACACTGACCAATGTGGTTAAATACTTTGTTTGTTTCAGTGAAAAAAAAAAATAATTTTAAAAACAAATATTCTTTGCACTCGTCCGAATAAACCCATTCATTGTTTGAATACTTGTTTTGAATTGATTTTAACTATATCAGTTTTAAATTGCTATTCTTGTTTTAGCCACCCCTGACAAGTAAAATCAAATATAGTTTCACACAGATACAAAAGTAATAGTAACTACGGATTTAATTACTGGTACGGATCCCAGATTATGAATATAAATATTTGTTACAGGCTTACCAAATCCTTCCGAAACGTACACGTTTTTTGTTGCTCGTTATCAAAATATAGATAATGTGATACTATATAATTCATACTGTCCGCAGCATGGACGGATTTCGTACATTATATTAATTGAACTTTAATAAGAATGTAAGATATATCTTCAAATGAAATAATGAGGCACCCGGCTCGGATACCAATTACTGAGCACGTATATGTCAGACGTGTAGACCATTCTATAAACACAAAAGACATTGCTCATGTGTGCACTTACTGTGTTGACAACACTCTCCATAGTGCCCTTCCTTACACACACACCCATAGTTCGGACGCCATATGCCACCAAATTTGCACACTCCACATGACCGTGTTTCAAGTCTTCCTATCCGTATACAACATATTTCTTTTTTCGCACGATTTCTTCTCCAAAATGACACTCGCCGTCTTGTCTGTACCCCAGTGCCGCATGTTACACTGCATGTCACATTTACCGGAACGAAACTCCAGGCACTCCAAACTTCCCATTCTTGGCCCTCTAAATTCCAACAACGTTGCAAATACTGATCAATTTCTTGACAGTCAACATATTTTTTGTAAAGATACTGACGTTGATAACCACATGGAAACACCTCAACATATAGATCGCGAATCCAGCAGCTTATTTCATGAGGTTCTTGTACAGCTGCCCCAGGAATAATCAAGCAAAGTATCACAAATATCAAATTCCTGAAAAAGGACATCTCCACAATACTTCGACTTTCACAGTTATGCTTGGTTTGCCTATAAGAAAGTTTAACGATACGTTACTCCCAGTATTCAAGCTAATATTCTTGTTTATGCAATTCTTTTCTACAACAAAATCATCTCTTTTTTATATGTTCAACAATCTATAAAAAGTAAATCAATCAACAAACTTGATTTATATACATGTATATTATGAATCATACAGAATTAAGTGTCCCATGTCAAATTATGTATGAAAAACAATGCAATTTGCAAGTTTGGCTTGGTTTGTTATTTATCCTAATATGAGTGCGAAATGTGTGTCCAACAAAACTTTCAATATTCAAGCTAATAATCTTGTTTGTACGATTCCCTTTTACAACGAAATTGTTGAAATGTAAACACAGTCTTCAACAAACACCGTGTTATTAATATTTTAAACAATCTGTATAAAAATCTTGTTAAATTCTGTATGCAAATCCTAACTAATTGCAAACATGGCTACTCGAAATGCCGGGGATCGGTATTTTATGAGATACGCCACGCATTTTTAATTCCCAATTATAACGATAATTTGTTGTTGATTTTTATCCTAATATGAATGCAAAATGAAAGAACGATTGATGATTGATATTCATTTTATTATGGTTTAATTTTTATGCATAGTTAAATAGTAAACATCAAATCATACTTACAAAACATCAAAGCATCACACAAAATTTGGTGTTGGGATATGTAGATAACACACACACACATATGTCCTAGAAATTTGTCGATGATGTTTTATTTAAAAATCAATAACAGTGATATATTTATTCGTTTATTCAAAACTTAAATCAAAATCATTGCCTGGCTAATGTTATTCATTATCGATCCTCGTGAAATCATGATGACATGTCTTAAACATATTCGATCATTTTACTTTTCTTGAAAAAAAAAGCATACATCCAATTAAAATTTTTTGGTTTTTTTTACAAAATGGCACCGGTATTTAATGTTTTGTCGACGAGTTGAAAAAATATGTAAATTATTTTTGATTTTTTTTTTCATTACAAGTTACCATTGGTGTTTTACTATAAGTTATTTTTACTTAGTCCATCAAGGCTATAGAAGGAATTTCCACAAGTCAATGAAAAGCGCAGCTACCATTGAAGACAATGCAATCCATACACCTACGTCTAGTGGACAAGAACAATTTTGCTTTTTACTGTTGTCGAATATGTTGCGGAATAACATTTCCCCATGCAATAGCAATATATAAATGTATGTTGCTGTCAAATTAATTTACACTGGTTAATATTCATTTTACAATATCTTATTTCTTTGTGTGCATAAATAAATAAAATACATCATAAATACGTTCTGAGTACTAAATGCGCAGCAAAAAAAAAATGAATGTCGGGCTAGACAAATAACACCTACATATATCATTTTGCGTTGTATCAATTTAAAGGCTTTGCTGTAGATACTCGATATATAAGCATATTTGACGACTGTCTAGATCTTGATTAAGTTGGTATGTCTTCCTGACTATTCATTTGTAACAACATATACCATATTCCCTGTCAGTCTGGATAAGACTCATCCAGGACTGATTGGTCTGGTACTAGGATAAAGTGATTGGATATAGTAATTGTCTACGGCGAGACATCGCAGTGTGGTAGTACTGTTCACATATGCCGTATAGACAAATGTCCCCAAAGTATTTATATACTTTCGAGAGGACGTTAAATACAAGCAAAGGATACATATCAGTGTTATGATTTTGTTTTCCATTGACAGTAGAAGCTGTATTCAGCACAAAATCTTCGTTTGATGATTGGTGTGAAATGATCAAAGGTTATTTACTGGAGTTTAGATTACGACCTCTGCAAGCACTTAAAGGCATCTCGAAAGGAATGTGGTATCCCACTGAGCCAGGCCCCCACCTGCTGTGACCAGACCTCCTCATTGCTGGTCATCACTGCAGGGAGTCTTTAGCCAATATAGTACTAATCTGTCACAGTAAAACCTCTGATGGGTTAATGCAAAACTAAATTACCTGCTAGTATGGAAGTGAGACAGTAGGCTAGTTTTACACAAAGCCATAAACATTTTAATGAATGTTAGTGATAATGTGGGTTGTTTACTGCATGATCCCTTACATATTCTTTATTGCATTAATTCTAGGTGTCAATTTTGTAACTGCATGATTATGTATTTATTTCATAGTTAAATATTTGATTTTGAAAATACATGAAAGAGTTACATGGGACATAAATGGAAATGACCTCCTTATGTTAATTCTGTACTCTAAGAAATGTAACGAAACGTTACTAACATTGTAAAACGTGCTTATTTTATAATTGAATTGAAATTAATGAAAAATTTATAGAAAAACCATGAGTGTTGTTTTTCTTCTTCATTTATATTATTATGACATAACAAACAAAAATCAAGTATTTAAAACAGTGTTGATTTTCTGGCATAAACATGAGTTGAGGGAAGAATTGAGAGAATGAAAAAAGAATGAAAGAAAGAAATAACAAAATGTATAAGAAATAACAAAATCAACCAACAAAGTAAGAAAGAAAACAAATAAAGACTTATATTTAATTAAATAAAAAAGAATAAAAAAGAACTGATAGAATAATTTCTGGTATTTAGGATTGCGTAATTGGTATATCACAACTATTTCCTTTGCAAACTGTGAATGACTATGTTCAACCCCCAAATATAACATACATACACTTGGATCTTGAACAATACCTGTGTGACAGACACATCGTGACAGACTGTGGCAGCCTGGCTTATCAGAAAACAGATGCCCACACATGCTGGGTGGGTGAATAAATGGGGGGGGGGGGGGGTCACTAGTGAACAGATTTTTTTAACTTAGCATGATTATAGAGAATCACACTAGAAACAAATTTATGGGATAAAAATAGGGGTCTCCGTGCTACTCTTTGAGTTATCTTCCCCTGAATATGAGTTTTTGGCGCTTTTCTGTCATTTCCAAGGGAAGATAACTCAAAATTAAGCCTATCGATACCTTGTTTATTTCAAATTATTGTTTGATGTTTCAGTCTTAGTCATTAGGCAAATTTTAAAACAATTTCATCCAATTGATTTCTAACAATGTTTCAGCAAACAACTATACTGCGTTTTTCTTAAGAAAAATAAGAATATCTTTTATATGTTCGCATTTATGACTAAAGTATAAAAACTGTTGCATAGAATTTTAACAACTTTTACACAGTGAAAGGGGATAATTAGGGAATAATGTACCAAACATCGAGTTGAAATCAAATGAGGTGTTGCTAGCCCATAAAATTTTAGTTATTTGCCCTTGAAAATGACAGAAAATAGCAAAATAAAACTCATATTCAGGGGCAGATAACTCAAAAAGTAGCACGGAGACCCCTATTTTTATTCCATAAATTTGTGTCTAGTGTGATTCTTTATAATCATGCCAAGTTTAAAAAAAAAATCCTGTTCGCTAGTTTTGATTTTTCTTCTTTGTCTATATAGTAACATGACGCTATTGTGATATATGCCCTTAATAATTATCCCTTTGTTTGCCATTGTTACGCACGAATAGAAAATCTTATAACAAACAATTACCCAGGTTTTGTTCTACACGCCAGTAAGTGGCGTTGTTTACAAATTTAACTTGCGGATTTTCCAATGTGTATCAACCAAAGTGGCTATTTCTAGTGACAACCATTTTCCGAAATGAAGTTTCAGTAAATGTCGGTCTTTTTGTTTTTTGTCATTGTATCGCACATTAAAATATGAACAAAAATGAACTTTCGTTCCCGATTTTTTTTTTTTTTTTTTTTTTTTTTTTTTGTCGTCGGTGTCAGAATCCGAAAATTCCGTTATGACATGATTAAAATGTATTGAAAAAGCTTTGTTCCCTACCATATTCTGTCGGTAAATGAACATTCCGTTCTAAGGAATATCGATGTAACGAGACTTGACTGTATATCGATTACTGAGTCTTCCTCCTGCAAAATAAAAATCAGATTAAACAGATAGTGAAATGTCATTCAACCTTCATAATCATCCATATCTGCCTACTGATCATAAATGTGCAAAAATGCTATAAATTACCCCCAACATGGAAAGGAATAAATAAATGCTTGTAATTTGCTTGTTTTTATGTAATGAAATATGCCTTAATATAGTATGAACAAAGAACCGGATTTTATATATATATCAGACCTTTGAACAAAGATAAATAAATAACGACAATAGACTCCATATATTGTCTTAAACTCTTTTTGAATGGATGCCATCTTAATTGTAAACAACGCAACATAAAAGTAGTTCTGCAGAACTATGCCACTTACCTTGTGGAATAGAGATTTTACCTCACTGATATAAAACAGTATTTCATCAGTTAGTATAAAATAAATTGTCCATAACCACTCATAGACATATTCACCTGCATATGTCTGTGAACCACTTAAATTAAAATTAACAAATGTTCTTTTTGTTTTATGCTGCTGCTGATAAATACACACATATGCATACCCTGTATTAGTAAGGAAAAAAAGTGCCGGCAGATCATCTCAGTGAAAGAACATAGTATTTCAAAATGAATAGTTTAAATATTCTATTGCAATTACTCGATTATGATAGAACATAATTCGATTTGAAAGGAGTACAGAGTAACGTCAACTAAACGCACCCTTTTCCGACAAAAACATGGACGACGCGGCTATTTTAAATATGAAGCGAATGATTTTGCTTCTAGTTTTCATGTTTATGGGTGGCATATCACGATGCGATGTTGTGGAGCTTCCTTCTGTCGAGTTTCAGCAATTTATAACTTCAAACCCGTTAGTAATGGTGTTATTCAGTGAGTATTTTATATATTTATATGGTCGCCTGAAAACTTTTTCTACGTGGCGTTAGCAGACGGTTTCGACCGGTCAATAACATCTGTTGCACGTGTCATGTGGTGTTGAACTGTTGTACTCAGACAGTGGTATTCTATATTCTTGCATTTTTTTTGTAACATGAAACATATGACTCATCAAAGTTGACATTGTTCATAGCATTTCATCATTGACCCAGTCATTATCAAATGGATCAATCAAAACCTTATATTGTAAAGGTAGTGGCTAGCAGTAAGGAAGACTTCAAAACAGAGCTGATTGTGCAAGTAGAATACTCAGCACTCTATCATATTTGATAAAAAAAAAAATGATGAATAAACAAAAATAGAAACAAGAGATTGAACTAGAAACCTTACATTAATTGTTATTTGTTGATTGATTTTGACCCCTATATTCAAATGGATGTTATTTTAACATGACATAACATGCCATTTATATTCAGAATCTTAGGCATGCAAACAAGCTTCAAGAGATAAAAAATGCAGATTAATATTTCGTGTAACAAAATTTAAGCAATTAATTTTTTATTGATTAATTCAGGGCGCAAGTTTAACTTTTCTTGCCACTCACAATTTTTTGCGAGTAGCAGAAGTATCAGGAAAATTTACCATTCACTTGCATTTTCAATTTCATGTATGGTATATATGTTACGAAGGCAAACTGACAAATCATTTTCTTCTTAATATGAGACGCTTTAGTTAAATAAAATTATTTATAAATACTGTATGAAAAAAGTAAAATTATTGTCAATATATCAACAATGTCTGGTTATTTGATTATTACTGTTATATTTTTTATTTTAAAGAGGTAAAAAACTTTTTAACATTTTATATGTTACATATCAGCTGCATAAAATGCTGAACATAAACTGACAGACTGCACCGTATGTAGTGATCGGGTAATGACTAGTATACAGAAACATTGGGTGTCAGGCTTGCAGGTGCACATAGGTTTAAATTACATCTCTGTGCAATAGGGTTTACTTGTCCCGATAAAGAAAACATGATGCCAATTTTAATTGGATTCAAAACTTTACACTCAAATAAAAAGGCGAGCAGCTAGAAATGAACCTGCAAAATGCATTTCTCACTTGTATTTTGCGGATTTGCAAGTGTTAAATTCAAGCCCTGTAATTCTTATATTTTTTTTGGCAAGAAAATTATAGGTAACTATTGGATTTACAATATATAAATGCAACATATATTAGAGATGAACTAACTTAAAAAAATGGTTTATATTGTAAACAAATGCACATTGTATCATGAAACGGTACACATATTCTTCCTATAAAACAGTTCACATCATTCCAAAGTTCACAAATTATGAAATGGTAGAGAACCTCTGATTACCAGAACAGCATATATATAGTATACAATATCATTATTGTTAGGAAATGCATAATATTATTTGTGTGTAAAATTTATTAAATTCAATATATCAGAATGATAAAAAAGTATGCATAATATATGCTATATATGCAGGGGTGGCGAAATCTCATTTTATTTTACTTGTCCACGGACAAACAAAATTAAAATTTCACTTGTCCGTAGCAAAACACTATTTGTCTGTACTTATTGAAAAACTACTGGTATAAAATACGGCAATAATTGAAATTTTATTACTACTCTTAATAAATTAATTTAGGCATGTAAAAAACATTATATTAACTGCCTTCACACTGAAACTTGAAACATTTTTTACTGACTGATTGATTTAACAATCAAACTTCGTAACACTGCAGAATTGTCTTATGCATCTGTTAGCTGTCAATTTCGACATTTTGCTGATCCCTTTTTCGTCAACTCTAAGCCATTGGAAGTCTTTAAGGCATGATTTCTTAAAATGATCTTTAACACTTTAATTCATCGTATTTTTAATCTTAGTCTTTTATTGTTTTCTTGGGGGTTTGATTGGGATATTCTTCCCCTTTTCTTGTTTGGAACAAATTTTAATAAGGAATCGATCCATTTGACAAGGAACTTACCGCTGACATTGACTTTTAATTTTCATATCTTAACATTTTAGAAATGAAACCATTCAAAACGGAATCATCTTGTAAGATGCCGAAAAATAAACTTTATTTAACAGACGCACTTTACAGATATCTTTACAGTTGAATTATTGCAGTTTTGAGTTTTGAATTTAAATTTTTGCTACAGATTCGGATTTTTTGATGTCCACGGACAAGTCAACAGTGAAAATTTATTGTCCGTGCCAGCAAATGTATGCCATCCCTGATATCTAAACAATATTAAAAATAAAATAAATGATGCACCTATGATGATATGATAAGGAAGTAAAATTTGTTACAATCTGAGAGTTTCAAAATATTCAAGGTAATACTCTTTTAACAATTCCAGGTCAACGGTCCTACTCACAGTAATGTGGGAGGATAACAATGTCATGATTTTTTAGGGTTGTGTATTGAAAATGCACTCTGTTACAGAAGCATCTTCAGATTGTCCTGACTGTAACAGAGCCTTGCAGTAC
>CM037782.1:73584967-73634967 GCA_021229015.1 Solen grandis
ACAAATGTACACTATAAAACTTAATCAGATAGTTAAATTCAGTTTTAAAAAATTAAAATGAAAGAATAGTTCATAAAAATTCTAAGATGTGAATTAATTGAAAAACAGTGCTTGTAGGTAGGATCTACCGATAGACAATATTAAGTTTTTGAAAAAGTTCAAAGAGGGAATTTCGAAACTTTTAAGAAGTGAATGTGCGTCAGCTGCTTATCTACGTGGTATTTTTGTCTGTTGCATATTTGTGTAGGTAGTGTTTATCACGTGTCACTGGCCTGCAGCATGTGGGGTTTACATAAAACCCTACGGAGCGAGTATACAGATGTGTAAACCAGTCTGCCTCTGGCAGCTGACCCAAACGGTCCTTTTCAGGACCACCTCCTCCCTTCACCTTTGTCACAGGGAATGTCAACATTTAGGCTGAATTAGCCGAGTCATTCCCACTTTGGTTTCAAAATTCTTGATTTTATTAAGTACTTACCTCACACCTGTGAGGCTTTTCAAAATTCGACCTATTTCGGCATACAAATTCATCTTTAAGGAATATGGGTCACACTCCGGGGTCCGAACCATAAAACAGTTAATACATTAAGCATCTTATAAACAAATAGATGTGGAAACAAGACTGTTCTCTGGAACACGTGTGCCACTTGCTGAAGCGTTGCGGAAAAAGACCCGTCTCAGACGGACGGACGGACAGACGACGGAAAAAGGGATCCCTATGTGTCAGCTGCTGTAAGCAGAGGTGACACAACAAAGTCACAAGAAACTGTGATGGAGGCATTAGATCTGAATACACAATTATTGGATATATACAACACACGCGCAAAGTTTACTCAAAACTTTATTTTAACATACTCCTTCTAATCATAACCAATTAAGGCTGTTATAAATTTAACTACAATTTCCTGATTATGACTGGTTCTGACACCATTTCACACCTGGGACATCTTTTTATAAATGCCTTTAAAGATTATGTACGGCGGGACTGCTTTATCAAAATTCAAACATTCCTAAGTGATCAAGAACTATCTCCGCAGTTTACACACACACAACACACACACACACACACACCTTTGTTTATAGTTTTCAAATGATTTATTTTCAAAACACGGCATATAATTTTATAGAACTTTGTGGCACATACACTCTCTAAGTATTTAAATGCATTTACATAAATCCAAATCATAATGATCAGAAAAAAGTGACATCTGTAGAAAATATTGTTATAAATTCATATTAATGATTTAGAAAAGAATTGTCCAGAGTCCAAGTGTGATCTCCATTACACATTCGGAACACCTCGTCCAATACCTAGGGTAAAAAATACCTCGCAATGTGTCAACACGTCAGTGTCTTTATAGATTGCTCTTCAAGATGATTGCACACGTAATTTTACTGACACAGATCATGATCGATTGGAAGCTTGCATGTGAGCATGATTTTGATCAGGGTCAATGAAAAATTGCTCGTGATGTAAACTTCAATATTACGTAACAGTACTATACCCGCGACAGATCTTCCCGTACACTATAAATCACGGGTCACGGAAAATATTCTTCCACAATGGGTGACATTTATCATACCAATATATAGAATTTGGTAAATATCGACCAAATTTAATACCCCGGTCTCCAGGCCGAGTCTTAAAATGCATTATGGACGACGGATATTTTGTGACCTAAATGAATTCAATGAATATACCTATATTTCCTCCAGAAATGCAAATTTTAAATAGATACACTTTGAACATGGCAACAAAATATTTACAACATACATGTAACGAATGCGATAAGATTTTCGTTTGTTCTGAACAAACGATAGTGCATTCTTCTCTATAACCATATCAAATAGTTTTAGATTTTGAGATATTTAAGGCCGAAAAAATAAATGACATAAAAAAATATTGCATTGACCTTTGCGATTTTCCGAAAACAGAATTGACTAAGACAATGCGACAATATGCAATATGCTGAACATTCAGTGAAATTTTCATGCGAATCAGTCAAAAACTAAGGAATGCAGCACCAGACACCAGAATGTAGCTTCCTGGCAGCACACACACACACACACACACACACACACTTTCCATTTAAAGTTTCCAACACGCCATATCAAATGCCGTCAATCTTTACGAAACGATAGAAAATGTTGAGGCACACATCCTGTAAAAATATGAGCTTATCTGGAAGCTTCGCATCAACTTAAGAGAAGGCATTTTATAGTTATGCATTCTGGTTGCCATGGCATCAAAAGTTCTTCATGATCAAATCAATGGTTTCAGAAGTAAAGATCTTTTTGTTTTCCTTATATAGATCCATACAAAATCTGGATGAGGTCCCATGAATGTCCTCATGTAAACCCTGATGCATATATTTGTTGACAGTGTTGATGCACCAGAAGCTGATGCTATGTACCAAATATCAAATCTGTAGGTCTGTATGTTACTGAGAAAACGCATTTTGAAGTTATACTTTCTGGTTGCCATGGCAACCAAAGTTCTTCATGAAATTCAATAAAAATTAGGAATTAGCCTGAGGCTAACATAAGTATCATTTTACTTAAATATGGTTAAAATCCATGGACAAGTTTTGGAAGAGAAGTTTTTTCCCTATATAGTTCTATATAAAATCCGCGTGTGGCCATGGGCATGGCCCATTGTGACCCCAGGGGCAAACATTTTGCACTGATGTTGAAGTAACATGAGCTGATACTATGTACCAAATATCAAATCTGTAGGTCTATATATTTCTGAGAAAAGGCATTTTAAAGATTTTATCTTCTGGTTGCCATGGCAACCAGAGTTTTTCATGGAATTGAAAAAAAAAATATAGAATTTGCATTATGCTATCATAAGTATCATTTTGACAAAATTTGATGAAAATCCATCTGTTAGTTTCAGAGGAGAAGATTATTGAAATTGTTGATGCACAACACATGATGAACGACAGACAATCAAGTGATCACAAAAGCTCAACCTGAGCTTTGCTCAGAAGAGCTAAAAACACATGCTACAAGCCTTTTATGTTTTGCTCAGAAGAGCTAAAAACACATGCTACAAGCCTTTTATGTTTTGCTCAGATGCTGCAAGAAAAATCCATTGTTTTATTACCATTTAAAGTTCAGTTAATCAACATTTATCAATGAAAAAAGAAAGACTACATGGACATTACTATGGTTTTAGCATGTTGAACATACACTGAATAATTAATGTTTAAATACATAATGTCTTACATTAAGAATATACATAGATCAATGACTTTCTTTAGTATTTTGGTTCTGTTTTATTCATATGAAATCTTACATTATATAAATAACCTGAAGAGAAAACCTATTGTTAACTTACAATTCAACCTTGGGTTTCTAAATAATTGTGCTTCTGTTTCTGAAGTTTGGATCATTATAATCTCAATATAGATAATACATGACTGTCTTATTCTACTAACAATACCATGAACAACAAAAATCATAAACAATTTCTGAGATAATGAGCGAGACCTGTTGGAGGTTATATGACAATTAACCCCTATCCCTGAGTCATGTGATCTGACATAATCCAGTTATTTGTGACTGCTATTTCACAGTGTTTTTTTTCTCTGTGAGAGATAATTCCTCCTAAAGCAAGACTGATTTAGGTGTAAAATAAATCAAAGTATGACAAAAGGTACAAAGCACAAACCGTTAATTGAGCTCTAGACCAGAGGTATATATATATTTCTTTTGATTTAAAGAACATAAGTCAGGTATGGGGAGAAAATAGACAGACCCTGATGTTGATTACAGCCTTTCAGTCGTTGTTCAGTGTTATAAAACAATGCTATTTTCAGACACAGTAACTTGGTGTTTAAGAAAAGATTAAATGGCCACCAAGAGTTTGTGGACAAAAAGAAAAGAAAAAAAAAAATCCCAATCAACCCCTTTTCTGTCTATTCATGTACAAATGTAAGTCTAGCTTGATACCAATAAACCTGAATTTTCTTTGCAGAATCTGAGCTACTATATCAACATTGTATATCAGAAAACAGTGTTGGTCCTTACAATTGACAACCCCAGGAAGGTGCTGCCGGCATGGTCTGGATCTGCCCTGTTTGCAAAAGTGTCAAAATGTGTCTATAATCAAGTGATTTTATTAATTTGCATATATATATATATATATATATATATATATATATATCGCTCACCTCAAAATCAAGTGACCCCGGGGCAGAGCCAATTTTGACCCCAGGGTCATGATTTGAACAAACTTGGTAGAGGCCCATGTTACATACCAAATATCTAAACTCCAGACCTTGTGGTTTTTGAGAAGAATTTTTTCTAGTTTCTTTCCAAAATAAGTCTATGTAAAATGAAGTGATCCCTGGGGCTGGGCCAATTTTCACCAAATATCTAAACGCCAGGCCATGTGTTTTCTGGTTTTCTAAAAAGAAGAATTTTCAAGTTATTTCTATATTAGCCTATGTAAAATCAGGTGACCCCAATAGCGGGGGCAAATTTGACCCCAGGGCCATGATTTGAACAAACTAAGTATAGATCCACTAGACAATGCATGATTCATGATTTGAACAAACTTGGTAGAGAGTCATAAGATCATGCTACATACCAAATATCTAAACCCCAGGCCTTGTGGTTTCTGAGAAGAAATTTTTTCAAGTTTTTCCTATATTATCCTATGTTAAATCAAGTGACCCCTGGGGCGGGGCCAATTTTGACCTCAGGGTCATAATTTGAACAATCTTGGTAGAGAGTCATGCTACATACCAAAAATCAAAAGGCTAGGTCTTGTGGTTTCAGAGAAGAAGATTTTTAAAATTTTCATTTTTAAAATTTATTTTTAGCTCCTGTGACCTAGATTTTTGACTAATCAAAATAACAACTTTGGTAAAGGGCCTTATAATAAACATTCTTGTGAAGTTTTATCAAAATCCAGTGAGTAGTTCGGAAGGAGATGTTTTTTAAAGAAATTGTTGACGACGGACACAAGGACGACGGACAAAAGGCGATCACAAAAGCTCACCATGAGCACGTTGTGCTCAGGTGAGCTAAAAATTGAACAAAATCCATCCAGAATTGAAAGCTGTCGAGCACAAAATAATTTGACTGCAGATGCAAATTTTGACGTCAAATGATGTCATATAAAAATGGAAATCAATGTAATCAAAGGAAACTAAAGAGCTTGCCCCTTGTTACAAGTTCATGATGCTGGCTCTTCAAGGAACCCGGCCTCTTTAAAATGAACCTCAATAATTTTCAAAATTGGTGTACCACAAGGCTGTAAACTACCGCCAGTCCTCTTTAAATGCAAAAATGTTCTTTTCCTACCAAACAGGTTTTTTTTTTTATATATATTTTTTTCCTGAACTTTAAAGTAAGCATATGGCATTTGGACAAATCACAACAGCACATTATAACTACAATGTAATAGGAAAAAAGCTGGAACAATGCATGGGACCAAATGCAGAGGCATTTGAAAAACCAATATTCAGATATTCTTATTTTTCATGTAACTTGCTTATATAAGGTCCTATTTAAAAAAAAAACAACCTAGGTACCATTAGAAAGGTCTTCAGATTCACAACATTTCGATGGCTTTATGTTTGACCTATCTTTGACGGATTTTGAAATATGAATGGTCAAACCCAAACAAAACGGCAAAACATGCCTATGTCAAATACTTTTTCTCCACCAACAGCTTTGAAACAATAACCTGATCATTGAAACAAACAAAACATTATAAAAACAATGCATCAAGCTAAAATTTAAATACAAATAAACAAGCAATAGTTCTTCAAATTATGTTCATACTCTTATCTACAAAAAATCAATTTTGAGATTAAAGCAGCTATATTTTACTAGGGGTAACATAATTTTCCTTTTTTCTGCCATAACTCAACTGATTTAACCCTTATTTTCAAAATCTAAATGTCATTTGAAAGATCCTTTAAAGGACTACAAATTACACCCATAGTACTTTGATAGAAAATTCATTGTTTTTGAGATATTTAAAGGCAAACGTGAACAATGCAGTTATTTTCTATATAGACAAAGAAGGAAAATTAAAACTATCCATGAGAATTTTCTAAAACTTTGCATGAATCACTGCTTTGTGCAGGTATGCCTTTAAGGCCATGACATTTATGATTTTCCGGAAACAGAAGTGACAGTTCTCCAGAAGGGCCAATTGACCGTTCCGAGCTTTTCCGCATAACGCGCCGTCCTTAGTTATTGTTGCTATGCCTCACAAGCTAACTTTCAAGATGGCCGCCACTGATGCTGTAGCATCTGATTCCCGAACTCATATACAGGATAATATCTCAATAAAATACTTGCCCAACGGTCTTCAAATGTGGGAATAATAAAAAAGAAAGGCCCACGATTACTTAACGAAGGCCTTATTTATAAAATCAAGATCTAATGAATAAGATAAAGTAAGAGAACCTATGACAGTAAAATTTTTAAGCCGATCAAGTACGATCAGTGTTTTATCTACAATAATGGCAGTATGAGTTATCATGTGTTCTAAAAGGCCAAAAAAGAAAAGAACGTAATTTCAGTAATTTAAATTCAAAGCGATTTTATTTCAAGTTATAAAACTCGACCGTAGGTAAATAAATCACCGACCGTTTAAAAAGGAAATATTACCAGTGGTCAATATTTCTTTTATAATACCGTATCTTGTATGAGTGTATGTATTTCTTTTTCTTATTTTTATTTATTTATTTATATCTATTTATTTCTTTTTGTGAATGTACCAATACTCAGTGGTAGTGTTCATTGACTACGGATCCGAATATAACGTGTTCAATCCCCAATGCGAGCGTGACATTTTAAGGGCTTAATTCCTAATGGTACTCCGGTACCATCCCAATGTATAATTTGTTTCCCAAATGAGGTGCAGTGTTTTCTAAGACATTGTATATAAGTCTGCTCTCACGTAAATGAGATTGATAAAGTCACCCCAGAAATTCAAGTTGTACATAATGCCACTTTTCAAGTAAGTTCAAGACCACAGAGTTGCATAAGCAACACCAAAATATTGTATGTATCTCTAAGGGAGAAGATCTCCCTAAATCCAATTCATCATGTTATTGTGGCTAGACCAACTGCGACCAGGAATAGGAGCCCATATTGTACAAACTAAATGTTCAGACCAACTTGGACTGATGCAATTGTTCTTACATAAGTATTATTTTAAAGCCATTCTCTGTCTTATGCCATGGGGGACACTGAAGAAAATAAAACAACACATAAATTGCCTGTAATGACAATTTTAATGTAAGGTTAAAGCTCTATTACCAATAAATTTTCCCATAGTTCTATAAAATATCAACATCAAGAATAATAGATAGATAAAAAATAGAGAGAGAACATGTACAACAAAATCTGAAATATTTGAAGCAATGCTTAATTTGTGTGTGTGTGTTTTATTTTTACTTTTCTTTCCAATAATATTGTTTTAAAGTTTTCATTACAACAATTATGGAATTTGAAATTATTAACTGACCGTGAAAATGCTTTTCCAACAAACACACACACATACACACAGTACACTAAACAATTCAAGGAGCACATAGCTATATGGATGAAATACTGTTGCAGTGAGGGTAAATTTAACAATTCCTTGAGGTAGAAAAAAGACACGCAGATTCAAATACTTAACCAAACTTGAATTAAAAAAATGTATATCATGTTATCTCAACCATTTTGTGATTAACATGAACTGTGGTGAACACTTTCTAAGTAAAGGGATTTGGTAACATTTTCTCTCTAGTAGCAGCTACATGAACATTGTCAAAAATATACAAGAAACTGTTTCTGCTTTCACAGAAACATTTCAATTACTATCCAAATTTTATTTGCTAGTGTGAATAGTGATGTAAGAATTATGTGAGACAGAAATTTGAATGTTTTACCATAGCTATTACTCTTTCAATATGCACCTTTTGAGATAGAAATTTGAATGTTTTACCATAGCTATTACTTTTTCAATATGCACCTTATGCTTAAAGTTTTCTGAGTTAGATATGTATCTGGTACTGACATCTTTGATGAGTTTGTAGATGATGGTGCAGTATCAAACAAGAGAACCATTTCTTAAAACTCATTATGCATAGTAAAACTATTGTAAATCATTATCCTAATGATTGTCATGTGCCAATAAATCCCTAAACAATTGAAAAGATCCACTTTGTTCACATATGAATATTACACCCTCCTATTACAGCTGACTGTATACCCATAACATTTTAATTTGAGTTCTAGATAAATTAGTATCATCAATGAACACTAGTGTTGCTGGAAAAGCTCTTGAATTCAGATGGAATTTTGAAATTATGGTATCTCTATCTGACCAAACTTAAGTAAAACATTTCTTAAACTTGATTAAAAAGCACTATAACTGATTAAAGATTCAAATAAAATCTCATTGCATGATTTTTTAATCCAAATCTACATAGAAAGAAAAATGCACAACCATTTCTTGAATAACAGGTATCACTTCTTCCATAATTTCTTTTAGAAATAGGGTTTGGGAGCAAAAAGGACATTAAAAAATAAAAGTTTACATGTGTAATTCCTGTGTAATGCACAAAAAAAAGATGCTTTTTATTCTTTCCCTTTCACCTCCCACAGTAAAATGTTGCTATTCTCTGAGTCTTTAGTTGTTCCAACTTCCTTTAGGGCAGCACACTCCTGGTCTTTTTCTTGTGGCCCTTTCTATATGAAACCCTTTTCTTCCTTTTGTTGGTCCATCATAAGACATCTTATGACTACAATTGAAAAAAAAGAAATAATTAAAGGATTAAAAATCTTTGATACAGGAGTTTTTAGTTAACAATGCTGCCCCATCCAGCAGAGCTACCTAACACCTACCGGTCAAAAGAAACAGGGCAGCAGAACTTTCTTGGCCAGAGTGAGTGAGCTGAATGTAAGCAGACTAGAAAACATAGAAATATTGCTTCAGTGTCTGGGGATAGTATCAATAGGAGGTCTGACACAGCTGAGAATATTTTGCAAAGAATTCTATGAAATTCATGTTGCATCTCTAAAATATGGTAAACAAAATGAAACAAAGGTTAAACCAATGTAAACTGCCATATTGAGGAATGTGGGCTCATAATTAACAATGCATTTCCTTTTTCTGGAGAAACACATAATGACAAAGTGTGTGAAAAGGGTAAAACTTAAATTAAGAACCCACTCATTAGTGTAGAGCACATAGTTTTAAACAAAATGCACGTAATAATACTGCCTTTATATAGAAAGAAACAATCAAGAAATAAAACTGAAAAATAAGTCATGCATATCATATGTATGTCGAAGTCCATTAATTTGATAGATTTCATTTTCTTACCAAAGTATGTAAAGAATGTAACCTTTTGTCTGACACCAATAATCATGGCAATTGAATATGGGCTCTATCTATGGTTTCTACAGGGATGATCCTGAAAATCAGTATTTATTATCATTTATATTGTTGAGCAAAATATTTTTCTATCAATCTATTTGCCAGGTCTTTAGTAGATTTGGTGCATAACACAGGAATGGTTCAGATTAATTAGAAAAAGTCTACGATTGTAACCTTCCCCCCCCCCCCCCCCCCCCCCTCATTATAACTCAAACTTGATATATTGATTTGCTATAAAGGAAGAAAATGTAAGAATAAAGAATAAAGTCAGAAGCTTACTCTGTCTTGCCATTGATTTGATCCAGTATAAACTGCACATTCAGGTGTTGGAAGGTGTCCACTTTTTTCCATCAGTTGGAATGGGGTCTGGGAAAAGATCTGTAGGACACTTCTCTCCAACAAAGTGCTGAAAATTGCATGTGACTTTTAGTATATTTAAATATACTTATATTACTTTTACAGTTATATTATTAAAATATAGAATACATATTAGATCTAGATCTACTCATTATTTTGTTGTGCTTATCTGATACTACAATAAACGACAGTCAGTGTAAGAACACATGCGATACTTATGATAAAGTGGAATGTCATTCATTTCATTTGAAAATAGACAGAATGGTTAAGAAAATTTAACTGAAAATGTACGAACAATACATTCATAAGAATTTTTTTTTCATTCATCTATCCATCTCTGCATATTGCCAAACTCTCTCGTGAGTGTTTAAGGCAGAAATTAATTTTTGTTTCGGTTGATTGCTAAACAACTCACCTCCGAGCAGAATAACCTCAAAAGTACACTGGTTGTGTCTTGCCATTTTCCTCTCGGAATGCCTTTATCCATCGCAGATATTTTTAAATTTTTGCTTTGGGTTCGGGAATATCATAGACTTAATGCTTTTCATGGGATCTGGGTATCTGTTGCACATAGCCCTCGCATAACTCCATACCAATCATAAAATTTAGAGAATCTAGATCTTTGACGTTTGGTTGCTGTGTAGTAGCTTGTGAGCACAAGATGGTGGATAGCAACAAGTAGAACGCACTTAATGTTTAGCGGTAATCTGATTGGTTTAAAATTCTCGCCTCGGAACCGTCCATTGTACAGATGGACCAATTCTGCACCTTTAGTGTAAATTTTATGCAAATCTGTCCAAAAGAAAAGTAAGGCCTGTAGAGCCGTCTCATTTTGCCTAAAATTTTGTTAATGTCATGCTGTCAATTAAATTACGACAAACATTACAACAACCATCATAATGTATAAAATAAAAATCAGTGTGTATTTGTGGTCAAGATTTCATGATTTTGTAAGATTCAAAACACCTTGGTTCGAAACATTTATCTGCATTTTGTCTGGACAAGCAAATGACCTTTGACCTCAAAGTGTGACCTTGACCTAAGGGCTGCTGACCTAACTCTTGCATGCAGCACTCCGCCTCATTGACGTTAACATAACTGTCAAGTTATTTGAACATCCAATGATCCATGTCTGAACAATCAAATTCAGCTCTGTGACCTTTGACCTTGACATCTGAGCTTGGAATCTAATTCTTGCACATGACACTTCAGCTCATTGAGATACATATTACTGCCAAGTTATTAGGAAATCCTGCTAACCATGTCTAATTTACAGCCCCGACAATGAAATCTGGATGACCTGATGAACTATAATGCGCATACACCGGAAGGACATTGTGATGACTATGTCAGGCTCCCCAAGCGGGCTCGACAACAATAATGTGAGAAGATGGTTTATTTGTTTAGAAGTTATGGTCAGGGTTAAAGTTTTTCTCTGTCTACATTTAAACAAGAGGCCCAAGGGCCATAAACGCTCACCAGTGTAAATCAGCATATTCAAGATGATTTTTTCTATAAGGAAAACTCCTAGGGGCCTCATTTTTCAAGGGATCAACTTTATTTTAGCAATTATGGTAGACATTCATGAGGTGACTATTTGTGCCAAAGGAAAATAAATTCTGACCATTTGTTTCAGAGGAGATGATTTTCAAAGTTTTCAATGATTTTTTCTATTTGTTGCAATGGCAACCAGAGTTCTTCATGGATCAACTTTATTTGAGCAATTTTTGTAGAGGCCCACCCAAGGATCATACATGCCAAGTTTTGTTTTCAATTATTTTTTCTATTTGTTGCCATGGCAACCAAGTTCTTCATGGATCAACTTTATTTGAGCAATTTTGTAGAGGCCCACCCAAGGATCATACATGCCAAGTTTTATCAAATTCTGTCCAGCGGTTTCAGAGGAGATGATTTTCAAAGTTTTCAATTATTTTTTCTATTTGTTGCCATGGCAACCAGAGTTCTTAATGGATCAACTTTATTTGAGCAATTTTCGTAGAGGCCCACCCAAGGATCATACATGCCAAGTTTTATCAAATTCTGTCCAGCGGTTTCAGAGGAGATGTCTTTTAAAGCAAATTGTTGACGACGGACGACGACGGACGAAGGGTGATCCCAATAGCTCACCCTGAGCACTTCGTGCTCTGGTGAGCTAAAAATAAAAGGAGATAAATTGGTCAAAATGGACTTAAAGAGTTATGACCCTTTACGGAAATATACCCCTTGTTATAGTGAACAAGTATATGTGAAGTTTGATGACAGAAGCTTTAATTGTTTAGAAGTTATGGCCAAGGTTTTCCGACGACAACGCCAATGACACCGAAACCTGATTGATGACACCGAAATCTGATTGATGATCCCACCTTTCCCCCTTTGCTTATTGTTAAAATTTTATGTTGCTGGCTCTTCAAGTTACTATTTTAAAATGAACCTCATTCCCCATAAAGAGGGCTGTCCTACAAGGTAAAAGTCTATCACTGACCCTCTTTCGATGCATTACAAAATCATAATGGTACACTTCCATGTAACAACTTTGGGAGCTGCACATCACATGAACATAAAGTTTTTCCCTTTCAAATGATTTCCAAGGTGTGGAAAAGGGGAATTTATATCTGTAATAGGGACCTTGCTAAGGTTCCAAGTCAGAGAGAAACCTATATAATACAAAAGCTGTCATAAAATTATAATTTCAATTTTGTTATGTCATTAAAATGAAGTTTTCTTTAAACCAAGTAAGTAAAACTTGCGCGTATGTTTTGTTGCGTGCCTGATAGAGACGGAGATAGATCATCATCAAGAAAGTCAGTAGAACTGACAGATGCTCCCCGAAGAACGTCATTGTTACAAATAAGACCTTGGTCAATGGGTGGGAGGATGTAGGAACTGGGTCAAGCCGAAGATATGCGCATCTCATCTTTGTAATAAAGCTTCACATAAAGTTTTGTTGAAATCAAGCTATTAGTTCCTGAGAAATAGCCCGGACAAGAATCATACTAGATATACCGTTTGCATAAAAGTCAAAGGGTTGAAGGACAAAGTTACCCCCATGATATGCAAATCTTCTCTTGGTAATAAAGCTTTCCATAAAGTTTCGTTGAATTCAAGTCATTATTTTCTGAGAAATAGCCCAGACAAGATTCATGCAATATGTACTATAGGCCGAAAAATCAAGGGGCCATATCTCTGTGAAAAAATTGAGGAACCAGGTCACGCCGACGATATCCGTATCTACTCTTGGTAATTAAGCTTCCCATAAAGTTTCGTTGAATTAAGGCTTTTATTTCCTGAGAAATAGCCCGGTCAATAATCATGCAACATGAACTATAGGCCAAAAAGTCAAGGGGCCAAAACTCTGTGAAAAATTGAGGAACCAGGTCACGCCGACGATATGCGTATCTACTCTTGGTAATAAAGCTTCACATAAAGTTTCGTTGAATTCAAGCCATTAGTTCCTGAGAAATAGCCCGGACAGAATCATGCAATATGTACTATAGGCCGAAAAGTCAATGGGCCATAACTCTTTGAAAAATTTAGGAACCGGGTCATGCTGACGATATGCGCATCTCCTCTTGGTAATAAAGCTTCCCATAAAGTTTCGTTGAATTCAAGCCATTAGTTCCTGAGAAATAGTCCGGACAAGGAAAGTGTGACGGACGGACGGACGAACGGACGAAGCGGCGACTATATGCGTCACCTTCGGTGAGCATAAAAATATGTTTATAAGTACATGTAACAAATGTGTCTTAGGAACTCCTCCATTAAAGCTGTATGTACCTCATAGATATTCATTTACATTTTTTTTTACTTAAAGAGTATTCATTCATCCAACTTAAAATGGTCTATGAAACATATTTTTTAGAATATGATTAACATTGTTGTATGCACATGAACAAACAGAAGATGCCTGCTCTGTTTACCTATGCGTCTGAGGCAAAAATCAAAGATTTTGCATCACAATAGTAAAAATGGTATGTAAACAATGTCTTGAAAGTAACCAGTCTTTGATCATGAATACATACCACAACATACAACAAGAAATCATTTCATAAAACAAGGCAAATTCACCAATTTGTCCAGCACAGTTTGCTTCACTTTACATCTGAAACTGAAGGAACCAAAACATTTCTAAATGGAATAGCCATAGCACAAACTCAATGAATATTCTACAGAAGTGCCTGACAAAAATGAGAACCAAGTTGCATAAAACTATAAACTACAATATATAAGTATGCACAACTATAAAAGATTCACTTTTCAGTCAGGTTACAAAAGGAGAACAATAAAATTTTCAGCATTTTCATCTTTCATTCCATTACTTTGCCATATATAAACTATCAACTTACACCAGAAAAACAGGTGCAATCTCTTTGAATATGTTGCTCAAGGAGGATTTATAATATGAATATAGTGTCACAGTACAATTCACTGCACATTCCTAGAGTATACCAGGTGTCTTGTGTTTTACTCCCATGGCTGATAAACATTTTTTTCCCAAAAAACATTTAGCATTAAACATATTGCTATTGGACTATGACATAGGCCTGTGTTATGCTGCTTTAAAGTAATTATGTAACTCTTTGAATTCAGAGTTTCCAATGCACCTATCAATATTTTGCCCCAGGGTTTGTGGGGTGGGGGCATACATGGGACTTTTGACAGAAGAATGTTCTCAAAAGGCCGGAATCCCGTGCAAACTGCAAAGCATATCCATTTGACAAATTTCTATTGCTCTTTGGTGATGAAAGAAAAAAAAAGCCAAGTTCCCCTGTCAGAACAGCCTTTACCCCTCCTGGGGCTAAATATTGATAGGTGCACTAAGACAGACCTTAAAAATATTAAACATTTGCAAGCAGTCTGGACAGGTATTAATTAACAGTATTATATCATTCCATATAACTTGCAAAAGCACTTTTTAAACATTTTTTTTCAAAGATCTGCTGTCTGTTGGAACTTTTTTTAGTGCACAAAGTCTTTATGGGCACAAAACATTTAGATTTCCCCTTAGAGTGCTTGGGGTGCACATGCACAATACTCTCTGAATTTACAAATCCATCAATCCGTCTATAAAAGTTCTTTTTAACAAATACAGTGTATGTGAAGTCAAAAGTTAATATGTCATTAATCTCAATCGGAAATTCCATCCTGTCTGAAATTCACATTGTCAACATCACATGATACAAACATGCCTGTGATGTGATGTTATGCCACTAGATAAGTGGCATGATATTGGTGAACTGTCTTATATATACAAAGCAAAAAAAAATAAAAGAAACCGGCTGCATTGGCCAAGTGGTTAGAGTATTTCTCTCAAATCTATCACCCTTGGGTTTGTCAAGAACATAGTAATTTGTGCTGTTCTATGAATTCTGGCCTGAGTAAAATCAAAATATGCAAAGGCATATATAAAGGCCTAAATATTTAAGTACTGGTAACCATTATTAGAAAGAGATTTGTGCGAACAGTCTGTTAGCTCAACCCCTTATAAGCCAGGGATCTTGGGTTCAAATCCTGCTCTGGTACACTATATAAATATTATATCCCAGGAGAGTGATAGCACATATTGTCGATCTGAGATTGGTAATGTCCACTGAGGTGTTACCTGGAACATGCACGGATTCAGCAATTTGTCTCATTGTGTGTGTGTGTGTGTGTGTGTGTGTGTGGGGGGGGTTATAACAGCAATAATTACCATGTCCAATGGGGTCATGTCTCTTATTCTTTTATGCACAATAGCTAATTCTCAGAAGGGGTCTGTCTGGACCCCCAGTCCCCACCCCCTCTGCCCTCTAGATCTGCGCATGTGGAAAACCAGCATTCTATTTTTCATGCAATCATGTCGAATTGGATTGAATTATTAATGTCCGCATTGTCCTGTGAATTCAGGGAGAAACTATAGCCTACTCATATAAATAACTCTTTGTCATGGTACAAATAACTCATAATAGGAGAAAACTATGCACAAGTAGCTGGGTAGGCTTGCTCTGTTGGTAAAGCATTCCTGATATCCAAAGGTCTTGGGTTCATGTCTTGGTCAGACTGCACATTTTTCTTAACTTGTGACATATATGAAGCCCAATATCACCGGGCTGCATGTGATCAGAGATCATATTCATCTTGTTCAGTTTGGCAGGGAGTATGACATAGTACCCAATAACTCACAACAGGGAAGAAATCATTACACTGTGTAAACGATCAGGTAGTTCAGTCAGTACAGGTAATTACCTTTTTAGGGTACGGCCCCATGTTCAGTTCCCAGGCAGGAGATACATTTTTCTCACCATTACATTTATCTATGGTAGATTTCTGTATGTGGTCCTGTAGCTTACCAATCCCTTTGATCAACGATTCAAATCCTGGTGTGGTCTGTTACATCTCATTTGAATCATTAGCAATAACTCACAATAGAAGAGAATCATGTCTATGAGGCCAGGAAGCTCATCTGATAGGGTCGCCTGGGAAAGGTCTCAGTAAAGCATCTCAGTCAGGCTGCACATTTTTCTCAACCTGTGACATTTGAAACACAATTTGAGCAAAGCTTAAGTGCTGTGAGGTTCTCTGGATCCATTTGGAAATTCAAGGAAAAATTCAAGTTTGGTGGGGAAGTATGTCACGGTACCAATAACTCATAATAGATGTGAATCATGTGTAAGCTGCCACCACTGGTAGCTCAGTTGGTAAGTGAAGGCTCTTGAGTCTCAGCCAGGCTGCACTTTTTTCACCCTGTGACAAGTAGGTTTCATTCTTGATAAGCTCTAGTAAACAATCAGCAAAAGAAATCTATAGATAAGAAATGGACTCAAAAGCATGAGAGTCATCTAAATCGGAATTTGGTAACACTTGAAGACCAAAATTTGGAGAGTAAGATAAATAAATAAGTAGATGTAGATCTAGACAACTAAATTACAAAAGAAACAATAACATTACTGTTTTGAATCCAAAAAAAAGACAATAACTGATGTATTTATGGATACTTCCGCAAATGCTCTTGCAGAGACAGAAGGAGAGAAAGAGAGAAACAAGACTGAATTTCAAGAGATATATAGAAAGAAAGAAAAAAAAAAGGTGCGAATATTTTCGTGACAAAACAGAGAGAGAGAGAGAGAGAGAGATGCATCAAGTAACGTCTTGCGTATGAAAAATAACATCAGTTAAATTAAAAAAATCTTGTTTTTCTCCGACGGAGAAAAGCGCGGGGAAAAACAATTTTCAAGACTGAATTTCAGAGATAAAAAACAGAGAAAGAAAGAAAGAAAGAAAGAAAGTGGGGAGAGAGAAGAGGAGAGGCAGTGAGATACATTAAAAAGTAAAAATAGGTTACTGTTTAAGTCAAAAATAAGAAAATGTTTAGTTATTTTCCGTTAAAAAATATTACTTCAGTATCGGTAGACGCTCTACCTCTGTTTTTTTACAGATATACTGCGTTTGCAAATGTCTCTGGAGTTACGTCAATGGTTTGGCTGGAATATTTTAGCACAATCTTAACGCCTTCACCTGTCACGCCTACAAACGACTACGACTGTTTCATGGTAACTCTGAATCTATTATAGGCAAAAATACCTAGACTTTAATGAGACAGAGCGTCACAGTCTGAATAATACAAGGCACATTAAAGACAAATACAAATATATGAAGTCTCGACACATCGAGATGTTTTCTAATGAACGCCTTTTTAGCTCACCTGAGCACAAAGTGCTCAAGGTGAGCTTTTGTGATCGCCCTTCGTCCGGCGTCCGTCGTCGTGCGTCGTGCGTCGTCCGTCGTGCGTCGTCCGTCGTCCGTCGTCAACAATTTGCTTTAAACGACATCTCCTCTGAAACCACTGGACAGAATTTAATGAAACTTGGCAGGAATGTTTCTTGGGTGAGGCTCTACAAAAGTTGCTAAAATAAAGTTGATCCATGAAGAACTCTGGTTGCCATGGCAACAAAAAGAAAAATAATTTGAAAACTTTAAAAATCATCTCCTTCAAAACTACTGGCCAGATTTCAAAATAAATTGGTACAGATGTTCCTTGGGTCAACCTCTACCAAAGTTGCTAAAATTATTCCGATCCGTAAAAAAACATGGCCGCCAGGGGCGGGGCTTATTTGCCTCATATGTATATAGAGAAACCTTTAAACAACATCTCCTCTGAAACCACTGGACAGAATTTGATTAAACTTGGCAGGGATGATCCTTGGGTCAACCTTCACAAAAGTTGCTAAAATAAACTTGATCCATGTAGAACTCTGGTTGCCATGGCAACAAAAAGAAAAAAAATGAAAACTTTAAAAATCATCTTCTTCAAAACTACTGGCCAGATTTTAAAATAAATTGGTACAGATGTTCCTTGGGTCAACCTCTACCAAAGTTGCTAAAATTATTCCGATCCGTAAAAAAACATGGCCGCCAGGGGCGGGGCTTATTTGCCTTATATGTATATAGGGAAACCTTTAAACAACATCTCCTCTGAAACCACTTGACAGAATTTGATTAAACTTGGCAGGGATGATCCTTGGGTCAACCTTCACAAAAGTTGCTAAAATAAACTTGAACCATGTAGAACTCTGGTTGCCATGGCAACAAAAAGAAAAAAAAATGAAAACTTTAAAAATCATCTTCTTCAAAACTACTGGCCAGATTTTAAAATAAATTGGTACAGATGTTCCTTGGGTCAACCTTTACCAAAGTTGCTAAAATCATTCCGATCCATAAAAAAACATGGCCGCCAGGGGCGGGTCTTATTTGCCTTGTATGTATATAGGGAAAACTTTAATCAACATTTCCTCTGAAACCACTGGAAAGAATTTGATTAAATTTGGCTGGAATGATCCTTGGGTCAACCTTCACAAAAGTTCCTAAAATAAACTTGATCCATATAGAACTCTTGTTGCCATGGCAGCAAAAAGAAAAAAAATATGAAAACTTAAAATAAATTGGTACAGATGTTCCTTGGGGCAACCTATTTATCTCAGGTGAGCGATTTAGGGCCATCATGGGCCTCTTGTTTAATTATTTATGCAACTGTATCACAAACTTTCTCTTCATATACCATACAGACACTTGACTTTATTGAAGTCTGTGTTGAAATGTTTAGAGAAAAAAATCCAAGCGATAAAATATGAATTTAAAGTTCATATATTACAATCATATCTATTTTGAAAAAAAATAAACGTGTGTTCTCAGAGTGATATTGAAATTGAAAGCCAGAATGGCTTTTCAGTATAACTTTATATAAAGGCTATGCAATGTATATAACTGGGCCCTTCTGGCTTTCATGAACGATAATTTATATGTATAATCAGGGTAACTATATCACCATTTGCGTCAACAGACAAGAAGATATTTAAGAGCAAGCCGAGCAACATCTAAAAGATTCCACCTACGGCGGAGAAATAGAAAAGTGTTGCTATAGCAGCCAGTCTCTTATACACTATATGACCTACCTTGTTGTAATGATACATGTACATGAATAAAGGAATATTGTGGATGATAATATCATAAACAAATTAGGACGTTTGGTATATTTTTTTCACTAAATTACAGCACATATCCATGAATTTATTGATCAACCCTCGTATGTTCATGAATTTCTCTTCTCATAATATTGCTACTAGATAATATTAGTAGCATTCGTCAGATCTGCCTTTGTTAATATATAATAACGTTATTTGCACTATTTGCATAATTTACGTAAGAATGTTTATTAACCCTTGTTACGGTTATTGGTATTACGTTACTCTGTATAAATCGTCAGTGACGGAAGAAATATGTACACAGCGGAGACTTGCACTGAGGCGAGTTGTACACTTTTTACACACTTTTAACGAACAAAGGTGTTTTTAAGATGACGTCAAAAGTAGACAATATTTAACTTCCATTTAAAACAAAAACAAATCTGCATGATTTAGCAGATAATTCATTTATTTAACTGGCAGAAGAACACCAATTCCAAAAAGAAACGACAAACAAAACATTTTGTAATTTCACATATTATTTAAAATCCATTCAAAACCTTGTCGGCCATCTTTGTTTACCATGATACATCGCGAGGTTGCTTTTCGGATTAGCTGGCTAACCCCACTTTTGACTTATGTACGGATGATGACGCAAGACAAAGCCTTCAAAATCAAACGAGTATATAGAAAATACCTATACTTGTAGGAAAACGTTACGCACATTTGTTTGATATAACAAGCTGAAGTATATGCAGTAAGCATGAGATGATATTGCATATCATATTTTAATTGACTAAAACGTTAACATTATAGGATATTCCTCTGTAAGCACTGATCTTTTATTTCAGTGTTGCCATACCAAGTGGTTTATGACGTCATTTTAAGCTATCACAAGCAGCATAATTTTCCACGAGTGCTGTAAATATTTTATTTCTTCACTAATTAATGGGATATAGCGCATGCGAAAATTGAGCATTACACAAAAGCCCGAATTATTTTTTTTTTAGTCAGATGTACCTGCGTCAGTATTTCCTAACATTCGGGAAAACATTATTAGCGATGTGCTTTACGTGTTAGCAAACAAAATTTCACGGATTCGGAAGGTTTTTTTTCCGAATGTTAGGTTAGGAAAAACTGTAGAATCAATGGGACCTACATGTATTTGTAGGACACAATTTTCCGCTTCGCATGCGATATCTATATCATTAAGATTGATAAAGAAATAAAATATTTACAGTTTACAGTTTTCCCCCCTGAATCGATGCAAAATAAGTTTTTTTCGCGAAAGCTTAAAATGACGTCATTTACCACGAGGTATGGCCACACTATATTTGGATTAAAAAAAAACGACCCTGACTACCGTACTCTGATGCACTAAACGGGGTAAATCATAAACAGGCAGAAATACGATGTCAAATCCTGAGAGCATTATTCGCAGAGAGCATTATTCGATGCCGTTGCTTTTATGTCTTTTTGCTTTGACACCCCGTGTTTCAGATATATTGTTCATTTATCTTAAAATGAAAATACTTTAGTTTCATTTCAGTCTCAAACTCAAATACAGATGAACCTGTATTAGCGGTTACTTGTATTAAGCGGTCAACCTGCATTTAACGTTAAATTTTAATATTACCAAAGTATGGCATTATGTTATATATTCCTTTAGTTGCCGCCATGAGACACGGAATTTGTGTTGTCTGGCTTCATGATACTTCACCCATTGACAATATCCTGTTAATTGGCCAAGCAATCCTGGGACTATATTTGTACGCTGAGCGCAAAGAAAACGTTTAATCGTTTTGATCTTTAATACGAATTTCGCGTGGTCAAAAACATTCTTTTACAGACATTGACGTATCTCCATTTCCGCCCGAAACTGTAATCCATTCTGTCATTCTAATGGAGAATTTGAATATACAGTTGGTATTTAAAGTGTTTGAGTAGACATGGCCAGGCACACCTAGCTCATTTAATCCTTTGTCAGGACATCGTCAGAAATAACAACGGCCGGAGAAGGAAACTTTTTAAACATGCATAGTGCACTTTTCTGCCGTTGCGCTGCCGGACTCGATCGGTATTGCTGCGTGAATTTTCAGGAGCTGCCGATGATCATCATGTGTTCCGTGAAGTCCAGACGAGGCACATCGGTAGTGTGTTGCAGGTCCTGAAGGTATCTTTAAGCATTTTACCATAGTAAATATTATACATAATTGGAAAACAAACAGGAGCAACTAAATCATTTTTAATTACATATAATAAACTGTCAAAGTGATGTTTAGTGTGATGTTTACTGCTATATCACCGATATGCAATATTAGATCGCGCACTAGTGGCGCATTTCTTCAAAAAATCGGACCAATATCTCTTGATGTAGTTTTTCTGGGTTCAGAAGCTTAATAGACGAGGCGAAGGCTTTAGGAATTTATCTTTTTTTATTAAATCAAATCATGCTAAATTAAGCTAAGACTCTATTTTCGTTCAACCATTACTTTACAGGCTGACGATGCGCCTGATTGACCGCCTTCATATGTAATGCTTTGGATGCGACCATGATAAACATTTTGCGGACAATTAATATGAATTTGAGAAATACGCACTGCAGGCACAACGATATCATGAATAATATACAGTAATTTTCTTTATTTTTCCTTCTGGTCTGAAGTCAAATAGAATTATATGCATAAAATTTGAAAACTGAAAAATTGCAACTGCGAAATGGTGATGTCAAGTTGACGGAAATAAATTAGTTAAATAAATAACTGATGATAGCGGTGGTGGGGACCATTGTGATGATGTTAATGTCATTAATGATGATTACACTCCCAGCAAGCATCGAATGTCGGACCGATATCGGACCAATATTGTTTTCTATATCGGACCAATATCGGTTTTCAATATCAGGGCAACATCGTTTTTGCAAAGTGAATGCTATATCGGCCCGATATCTTTTTGAATATCAATCCGACATTGGACCGATATAGGACCAATATCAGTTTGCCTATATTGGGTGGATATCAATATACCTATATCTGACCGATATAGATGTGCCTTGATTGGACCTACATACATTTCCCAACAAATGGCCTTACATAATGAAATTGTGAAGTGGTTGACAAATTACCAGACAATTTCTTGCTGAAAATAAGTTGGAACATTGATTCAAATCATTGGCAACAGGGTTTATAAGTTAAATTAAATCTTTAATAAAATAAGACTCCAGTGACTTTTAAAGCAAAAAAAAAAAATAATTGAAAAAAATCAATCATGCACTTGTGTGAGGAAAGTTTAAGAGTAAATGATGAGAACAAAATATATACACACATCTGTAATCAATAATATATTTAATATACAAACAGTAATAATCCATTTAGTGAATAAATAGTCTTTCAAATGGGCCTTGTTTGCAGTATGACCTCAGTTTGCACATATCACATACGAATGTTGGAATTAAACTCAGTATTCCACTATAGAGCTAGTGTCTCTTTGTTGATATTTTGTGGATGCACAAAACACACTAAAAATCATCAAAGACGTCTTTCAGATAACTATAGTGTATCCACTGTTTCCACCAACTCTGGAAAACTTTGGGGTTCTGGACTCAAAAGTGAATGTTGCTTCTACTATGTGACTCCTTCCGGTATTTGGCCCCTCTTAAGCCAGTCCTTCAAGGCATCCTCACCTTCAGTGCTGGCGGTTTTTGTTGATACCTTTTTCTGTCCACATATATTCTGTTCAGGACACAAACAAAAGAGGTTGATATAAACATCTTATTAGCTGCATCAAACTGACTATACAACACTTTTAATAATTTATTTCAAAGGAAGAAGACATTTTTATTATCTTTTTCATATAACGAGATAGTAAATTGGTATAGAATTAAGGTGTGTGAAGTTAGCGCGTAGATCGTAGATCGTAAATCAACACTATAACTAATTTTCTTTGTCGACCTGGGTCGTAGATCGTAGCTCAACCATTCAAATAAACCAAAATAAATGGTTGAGCTGGGTCGTAGATCGTAGCTCAACCATTCAAATAAACCAAAATAAATGGTTGAGCTGGATCGTAGATCGTAGCTCAACCATTGAAAAAGTTCACGGAATGGTTTAGCTGGGTCGTAGATCGTAGCTCGACCATTGAAAACTTTCATAGAATGGTTGAGCTGGGTCGTAGATCGTAGCTCAACCATTGAAAATGTTGATGGAATGGTTGAGCTGGATCGTAGATCGTAGCTCGACCATTGGAATAAACCAAAATAAATGGTTGAGCTGGATCGTAGATCGTAGCTCGACCATTGAACATGTTTATAGAATGGTTGAGCTGGGTCGTAGATCGTAGCTCGACCATTGAAAATGTTCATAGAATGGTCGAGCTGGGTCGTAGATCGTAGCTCAACCATTGAAAATGTTCATGGAATGGTTGAGCTGGGTCGTAGATCGTAGCTCGACCATTCAAATAAACCAAAATTAATGGTTGAGCTGGATCGTAGATCGTAGCTCGACCATTGAAAATGTTCATAGAATGGTCGAGCTGGGTCGTAGATCGTAGCTCAACCATTAAAAATGTTCATGGATTGGTTGAGCTGGGTCGTAGATCGTAGCTCGACCATTCAAATAAACCAAAATAAATGGTTGAGCTGGGTCGTAGATCGTAGCTCAACCATTGAAAAAGTTCACGGAATTCATTTGTCGGAAAAAAAATGCTTTCGTCGGGAAAAGAGTTTCCTTCGAAAATCTTTCTACTTGTCGGGAATATCTCATTCGTCGGAAAAGTTTCCGTCGGGAAATTTTTTATTCGGTCGGGAATTTAGTATTAGTTGTGAAAATTGATTTTGTTAATATTTAATCTTCGTCGGGATTATTGTACTCGTCGGGAAAATTGCATTTGTCGGAAAAAAATGCTTTCGTCGGGAAAAGAGTTTCCTTCGAAAATCTTTGTATTTGTCGGGAATATCTCATTCGTCGGAAAAGTTTCCGTCGGGAAATTTTCTGTTCGTCGAGAAAAATTATATGTCGGGAATTTAGTATTAGTTGTGAAAATTGTATTTTGTAAATATTTTTATCTTCGTCGGGATTATTGTACTCGTCGGGAAAATTGCAAAAAAGGGAAATTTTTTGAAAATCTTTGTACTTGTCGGGAATATCTCATTCGTCGAAAAAGTTTCCGTCGGGAATTTTTGTTCCTTTATAATGGTTTTTTAAATGGTTGAGCTACGATCTACGACCTAGCTCAACCATTTATTTTGGTTTATTTGAGTGGTCGAGCTACGATCTACGATCCAGCTCAACCATTTATTTTGGTTTATTTGAATGGCTGAGCTACGATCTACGACCCAGCTTTTTGTTTCAATGGTCGAGCTACGATCTACGATCCAGCTCAACCATATATAATTTTATTTTGAATGGTTGAGCTACGATCTACGACCCAGCTCAACCATTCTATGAAGTTTTCAATGGTCGAGCTACGATCTACGACCCAGCTCAACCATTCCGCGAACTTTTTCAATGGTTGAGCTACGATCTACGATCCAGCTCAACCATTTATTTTGGTTTACTTGAATGGTTGAGCTACGATCTACGACCCAGCTCAACCATTTATTTTGGTTTATTTGAATGGTTGAGCTACGATCTACGACCCAGCTCAACCATTTATTTTGGTTTATTTGAGTGGTTGAGCTACGATCTACGACCCAGGTCGACAAAAAAAAATTAGTTATAGTGTTGATTTACGATCTACGATCTACGCGCTAACTTCACACACCTATAGAATTATTGGTTTAGCAGCTTTAATTTGCTTTAAATTTTATAATTACAAAGCTATAGGAGTTGTAATAGCTCAGAAACTCTCTTAACAATGACAATGGTTTATTTCAAATACATGTTTGCTGACATGTGATACTTTCTCTGAATTGACAATTTCTTAGTATTGGTTTGAAAAAAAAATCAACTTACTGTATCGAACGTTATTCAGCATCAAGTTTCCTCTTCTTTCCCGTGAAGGCATATCTCTCTAGCACTTTGCTTGAGATGTTTTCTTTCGACAGGCGTTTCAATGCAGTTTTGAAGTTATGTCCACACAGCCTGCAAGGTGAAAGGAAAAGAGACCATCAATTCGTGAATATACAAACACTGGCATCCGGCTTATAATCCAATCTGACCTATATCAAGGGCGTGCCTGGGCTTACGCACTAACGCACGTGCGTACAATTGATTTGAAAAATCGAAAGTTTAAAAACGCCAAAAAACGCTATAAAAAATATCGCCTTACCAGGGGAAGGCATATATTTGTCCTCGTAATTAGATACAGAGAAATTTATTTTGAACGGATTTGCCTAGAACGATATTACAAAAATCATATCTATAAGCACAAACGGGCTAATTTACCGACAACATTAAGGTATATATTTTACGGTACGATACTTTCTTGATCAGCTCATCTTTCCCCGCCTTTTTCATGTGTTCTAATAGTAATTAAAAATACATTCAATATGCCAACCTGTTAACTCAATGGTTACACATAGCTGAGATCGGACTAGGGCAATGTTCTGTAACATCTGCATGAAGGCTTAGATATTAATTACATATGTATTTCATTTCTGCCATGAAAAGTAGCAATAATATTATATTATTTAAAAACAATTAAATATTTTATCAACTTACTTGAAAAAAATGTTGTTATGAATTATATAAGCACTGAAACATCTTTATTGTTCTTATGCATACGTATATGAGTCCTTAATTTGTGTTAAAATATTCGCGTTTTTGTATATTATTGACTAATTAAATGGCTCATGAAAAGAAAAAAAAGAAAAAAAACATGGCTCCAATTTTTCAAATTTGTCTCATCCATTGGTTCCAACAAATCATAGCGCTGAAGGCACTGGAGTTGTGTGTGTCTCAAATTAAAGCATGATCCTGGTCGTGGGCTCTCATGCATTTAGGTTTCAACTTTTTTTTTCGTTTTTATTCGTCTCCAGTATTCTTATTTTTCTTTTTATATAGTGTCTCTTATATATATTTCTGTCTCCAAATCTTTCTCCTTTTCTTATCTCAGTCACTCTATCTCATCCGCGATTCCTTGCCCGCTTTCAAAGTAACTAGCGACATTTTTGTTCATTGTCTTCTCTCATTACACTTTTTTTTTTCGACACACGAATAAAGGTAGACTATAGTGAAAGAAAAAAATGAATGTTTTACTAGTAAAGAAATGCAAGAGCTATAAAGAGGTTTAAAAGGGGAGTAGCTTAAGAGCTGGATAAGTGGTAGTTTTAGTTGGAGGTTTTAAAGGTGGAAAAAGGGAAAATAGAGCAAGGGTACTTAAGATGGAATAGTAAAAAGAAAGAAGAAAGGTAAAATCTGTGCATGAGAGCCCACGACCAGGATCATGCTGTAATTGAGACCTAAAGCGTACAACGGTAAAGGCCGATCGAGTTCGCACCCGGCGAACGTTAGGGTATGTCTGCATTGTGCAGAAACTTACTTGGGTCTGACTGCCGTCTCACATAATCCACACTTTATATACCCTACTTGTAATATCTTTCGAACGGGTTTTAAATTGGTTCTATATTTAGATTTATTAGTCTTTTCTGAAAATGGCTGTATTTCTTTGAACATTGATTATTTCACTGAAATATGTTACATACTAAGTTATTTTACCTTCCAGAAGCTCAACAAAATACAAATAACTAACTCTGTGTTTTCAAAACAGAGCTTATTTTAGTATTTATATTTTTTTCTAAAGAAAGGGAGTCGTTTTATTAACTAGACAAAGGACAGTGTTATAGGTGTTTTAAATCGGTTTACAATAAGGCTCCAAAGTTGGCCCAGTGGTAACGACTCTGTCTACAACTCCTCTCAGTATCACTCCACGTGGGTTCGTAGCTCGGAGGTGAAAAACAAAATATATATAAAAATGTCTACCAATTTAGTGCTAGATTATAATACCAGACTATTAATTTTATTGACTTTAAAACTTAATACCATAATCATTTTTGAATTTGTATTATTGGCTTCTATTTTTATCGTTTTAAAAAGGACCTACAGTTAATCTATTGAGCTATTATTCAAGATTCATATCTCATTCAAAGTTTTTTTTTTTAACTAAATGATTCAGTATTGAAGCAAACGCTAGAAAGGTTCAATTTCAATCTCGGGGCGTATACTATAGTTTATAATCGCAATGTTTCGGACATGTAAACATATTTCGGGTACCCCAAATTTTTGGATAATAAGTTATCACAATGTCAGTATAAGAACGCTTAAAGACGATCGCGACAGTTTCATCTTTCTTTTTTTCCCAAACGTTTAGAATTTCATGACACCGTTATTTTGAAACAAAAAGTACAAACAAACAGTATTTGTTTTAAACTTTATTCTTTCTGATGTAAAAACATTGATTTTTTTTTCTTATTTTTTCAATGAATACTTTTTTGGTTTCAGTCCATATACCGAGGTAGTGTTATCCTAATGCATTAGTTAAAATACTGCGCGTTTTTATCATATTTCATTATGATTTTACAGTTTTTGTATGTACTTATCACCCTTTAAAATGCTCCTACGGCGTTCCAGGGGCATTTCCCCCGGGGAAGCATGCCCAAAGACCCACCCTAGCCATGGTGCGTATACCGAAATTGGGTCCAGGCACGCCATTGTATATTCATGTACTATGGAGACGAGGTAAACAACTCCCTCAATTGGCCCCTGAATATATGTCAAATTGGATAAGAATGTGTACATACAAAATAAAACTCAACAGTGTTTATAAAAAAAAACAATACAAGATTGTGTATCAGTATATGAACATGTAGTACGATATCTCATACACAACAAGTTTTATTTCTTTAAGTTAGGATGCAATCAAATTTTACGAAGTGACTGTCGCGAAAACCCATGACATAACAAAAAAAACTGCCTTATGCTAACATACATGCAAGAATAAAATATTAAAATCAAATGATATTTAAGGTCAGGTTTAAATGGTCATTTGTGTTTATAAGTTAAATGGACTTACCCGGTTTAAGATGACCAAACATCTGAAGAAAATTCAAACTCAAAGAGCATGGTGGCATGGGAATGCAGTCAAAATCAAAACAAGGCTAATATTTGATTTTTAAACATTTTTTTTTAGTTTAAATGTTTAGTTTCAATTAAACAAATGATATTAAATCAAATAAAAATATTAGAAAGATTTACCACATTTATGTTTCCTATTTACTTTTTGAACCTACACTCCAAGGAGAGTTACATCCTTTGTGAAAGTAATTTTTGATATCAGCCCGATATAGGACCGATATGTGGAAACGATCTGAATTTTATATAGACAAATCCTTGTTTATTTACACTTGCACAACAAGATATGTTTATGTGCTGTTGATATTTACATTTGGATTCATGATACAATTTACTCTATGCTACTGGATCTGCAGGTTGGGATATCGGCTGTATATCGGCCCGATGTCGCAAACTGATATCAGTGTACTGATATCGGCACGATATACCCATCCTTGCTGGGCTACTACTATTTTCTGTTTAATACATCTCTTCTTACGTCCATAATTTAAGTTATCACTTCTTGTGTTCTCCCGGTAGCAGTGAGGTAGTGTGTTCGATCCGTGCCCGCAGCATACTAAAGTCGTCAAATATGGTACAGGTCCCATGCTTGGCGATTAGCATATAGGGGTAGTTCAGGGATTGATTGACCCAGTGTCAGGATAATGTGACTGGGTGTGGTATCATGCTACATGTCTTCGGCGTGATATATTTTGGTTGTCAATTGATCAATCGCATCAATCATTTTGTTGAATCATCTAAGAAATCCGGAAGACATCTCATCATTATGACCATCTATCTGAATTATAAGTCGAACATCCTTATAATACTTTTCTAGAACACTTTCAACTAGATTTCTGTGATCTAGGACATCTCGACATACAAGATTGTATTTTGTCGAAAATCACGAGCATTAACTTTGTCGGAGGTTTAATCTGCATAAAAGATTAGACGTCGTTTATCCCAAAAACAGTTCGAAATAAATGTATTTCCATTAAGAAATTTACAATTATATTGCCTGATAAGGGCGTATATTTCTTACAAACGATGTACGGTGCATTTTCTCTCCAGAAACGTGCATCAATAAGTTAGATTATGAACATCATAATAATACTAAGTTATTCATACTTGAAAATGAAACTCGTGCTTTTTGGTAGTAGAACAAAACGCATTTTGCTCAGAAATAAAAATCAGTAACAATGCGACATTCAGAAATAATGGCTTATTTTGCCTACAGTAGTGCCACTGTAGTTAATGGCATAAGATGTAATACATCATACTAATTATCCCGATATGTTTCACTTCCGGTATCGGAAAAAGCTTTTGGCAGTTTCGTGCTTGGATTTTCATACCAGCTGTGCCGACATACATTTAATCTATTTATTTTATCTATATCGTCGCTGCTCTACGAAAACCGCGTAAGTCAATTTTTGGGAAAAAACTTTTTTTTCACCATTGAAATGGCGGGTCCACGCCAGTATTCTGCGAAAATCCTGGACCTTTTAGCCAATCGGAAAGTTGTTTATTGACAATGTGAAAAAATTCTGTATAATTATTTGTTGACATTTTTCTCGTCGAAAACCGCATATGATTGTTTCGGTCGGAGTGGTGTTAGTGTGGAACATTTTTAAAGGATTTTAATGAGTTGTTTCTTTTGTTTATAAAACTAATTTTATATAATTGTTAATGAGTTAATCTTAGATCATAAATTTAAATGCATAGCTTTTTTTAACAGGTTAATATTCGAAGGTTACAATATCAGTCATGATTATGTTTGCAATTTTCCTCGGGAAAATATTATAGCATGCTAATTTCGATCAAACGTCATTGTAAAAACGTTAAATTGGTAAATCTAATATGGTTTAAAGATTGAATATATGTATACGCGATTTTCGTTCTTTTCTTTGCTCATCTCAAAATATACGCGCTTTTCGAATTAAATAACAAGTCAAATTTGCCGTACATTTATCACACAGACACAGATAATACAGTGCCAATTGGCTGGATGAAATTTTGTTTTTCTATACATTGATTATCAGGAAGAAAATAGGTGCATAAAAAGTTATTTAAGGCTTTTCTGTTCTTTGCATGTAATGTCATTTCCCTTAGGGATTGGAGCATCATTTACTTTTTTTGCCTACTGAAAATATCATTTAAATTAAAATACCGTCAAATCTGTCTTAATCAAAGGTTAAACCAAAATGTTTGGTAATATAAAAACTGACCGCCAAATGCATGTTGGTCGCTTAATACGGGTGACCGCCAACACAGGTTAAACTGTATTTATAATTGCACCAGCTACTCAGCTTCTTTTCTACTTTTATTGTGATGTCTATCAATCATTTTCCATTATGACCATACTTTTAGACCGAGCTGTCAAGGATAACCCACGAATTGGGTCTTGATTTTTGCTAAAGAGACAGCATCTGAGGGGCCGCCGTGGCCGAGCGGTTACTCGTGGAATACAAATCTCTCAGCCCTTACCGCTGAAGGTTCGAATCCCGGTAGGGACTTCGGATTTTTTATGTGAGGAAGCCTTCCAGCTGGCTTGCGGTAGGTCGGTGGTTCTACCCGGGTACCTCTGTGTACTCGGGGTCTTCCCCCACCTGTAATTAGCTGGACGTTGCTATATGATTGAAATACTATCGCAGCGACGGTAAACCTCTATACAACAATACAACAACAACATCTGAAGAGACAGTGGATGGATACAAAGGAGTCCGGGTGCGATGCCCTTGCTCATTTTGCGAATAGACCTCTTAGTGTTTTTACGTGCCCGGTGTAAAGCTCCGATACACGGGACACAAGTTCCTGGTTAGAACCAGTTCTTAGTACTCCGATTTCCCATAGCAACCCAATTTTGCCCAGTGCAAGGCAAGCGTGAATCTAGTACTAATTTTATACGTCTTTGGTTTGACGCGGTCACCGGATTCGAACCCCAGACTTCCTGAACGCAAAGCTGACTCTCTACCACTAAGCTATTGTGCCGGCAAGTCTCAAGTATATCATTAGAACTTGTAAAGCAATGAATGATATAGTGGAGCATGATATTACCTTATGAGGAGATAGATTTTGAAGTTGAATTTATAGCTTTCTTTGTCGTTTTAAAACGAGTTTTTAAACATTCCCCTGGTTTCGAAAAACACATCATACCGTATACTCAAGTATCATCTGCAACATTTAAAACTGATCCCTATTTTTTCAAGTTTTGTTCTTATGGTACTTATTTTGAATATCTCAAGTGTAGATATAAATATATATATATATATATATATATATATATATATATATATATATATATATATATATATAACAGCATTAGGGATAAAATAATTTGCTAAATTATATACTTGGTGGCTTGCATTGAAACTAAATTTGCGCTTATGGTACATAGTAATGTAAAATAAATTCAAACGGTTTTTCTGCAGCATAAAAAAAAGAAAATGGTTCATTTTTGTAGGTTTAGATTTAATTGTTTACGGACCAGAAAGTAGTCATTAATGCTCAATCATATCATTAACCGTTACAGTTTTTAACTTACCTGAGCTACTAGGATCGTTGAATGTCTATCGTCCGTCCGTCATTCACATTAGTTTGTTTGCACGCTAGCATTTTTATCTCATAAATATTTTTCTTTTTCAAACTTGATGACGATGTTAATAGTCATAACTTCTCGGGCAAGTCCGATTATGGCTAATAGCGGCAGTTTAGGTCAGGACTCATGACCCTTTTAATTTGAAAAAAAAAAATGCCAGGTTTCATTTCGATTGCATTCTAGCAACGTCATTTCTAAAGAAATCATCTCCAAACTTGTCATAATCTCTTGGCCAAGTTCGATTATGGCTGATATCAGCCAATTAGGTCAGGAGTTATGGTCCTTTAAACATTAAAAAAAATCCTGGGTTGCATTTTGTTTGTATTCTAGAATCTTCATATCCTAATCAATTATTTCAAACTTTATGGCAATTTTAATAGTCACAATTTCTCGGGCAAGTTCGATTATGACTGATATCAGCCAATAAGGTCAGGACTTATGCCCTTTTAATATTTAAAAAAAAATGTTTGATTTTATTTCGCTTCTATTTTATCATCTTCATTTCTCTTAAGCAATCATTTTCAAACACTCTGACAATGTTTAAAGCCATAATCTCTCAGCCAATTTCGCTTGGTTGACTGGTATCAACTGGTTCTTTCAGGAGTTCTCGTCCTTTAATTGTCATATACTTTGTTTAAGCAATCTTCATTAAACTGATGCACACTGTTAATGGCAACAATATCTAAGCTGATTTCGATTATGGCTAATATTGGACTAAAAGATCTACATTTAAGTCACTTGTAATTTCATAAAAATTCACAGGTTTGCCGTTTTTACACTCTAGTTTAAACCATATGGCCTGGAATTTAGATAGATAGTATGTGTGTGTCACTGCATAGTAGTCATTTTTAGGTTGGTTACAATCATAGCCATGGGGACAAAGCCATGCCCTATATTGACTTGTTTTTATTTAGACTTACATGAGGTCCTATAACCTTCAATTTCGACCACATGTAGTTTTTGTGTGTGTTATTGAACTTTGATCTTGGATGACCCTGATCATGACCCAGTACTTACTTTGAATTCTTTAGTTTTGGCCTTCAAATTTTGAAACAATGATATTGTTTGATATGTGGCATAGAACTTGAACCTTCGATGACTTTTGGCTTTGACCCAACGACCTACTTAAGAATTTTTAAGCTACTGATTTGTTTGTAGAAATGAAATGATCATGGTGTCTCAGTACAACTGTGCTATAAATAACATAATATAGTAGCTTGTGTAGGCAATGAAGACATTATTTCTCAGGTGACCGTCCTCATGGTCATCTTGGCCCTCTTGTTCTAATTATTGTCGTTTCAAACTTAATACTATGGAAAGTTATTGTTTACACACATTCGGAGTTCAAAGTCCGAATCATAAGTAAGATTTTTACAGATTAAGTGAAATAAAAATTACCTAGACACGTAATTTAGTTTTCTTTTGTACTTGAGCGAGTTACAATGCCTAAGACGTTCGTGTTTGTTTCAGTTAATGTTCTCTTATTGATTTTCAATTAAAAATCAATGATAAAGTAGATCAAATTCAATAACATATTGCACACTTTTTCAATATAAAACAGTCTGATAATTTATAGTTGACCTATTGTCAACGAGAAAAACTGAAAACGAATGAACTGTATGCAGCTGTAAGATCCAGTGAACAAGAAACGCAAATAATAAAATAGAAAGTAAACGAATTCTGTGAACTCATATCTCTGTTGGTTGATAATGGGACAGGAAAAGAGTTTTTTTACGTAAAAGCTATTGTGTGCGATATAACATGTATCCCATGCCCCCTTTACGCCACCGTACATATCCATCCATATTGAGTGAGTCCCTTAAAAGGATATAAAATACTTGTTTCTTGTAATAGGTCGCTTATAACTTTGCCAAAACCCTAGAACGTTTTATTGCCTTGGAGAAAGAAAAAATCAAGTTTTTGTTTTCAAATTAAAAAAATGGTCCCTGTTTTATTGATGATATGTAAAATTATATGATATAAAAATTGAAGAAAAAAATGTTTGCATGCATACCCAATTTTTTCAGAGCCGTTATCAGAAAAAAAAGTTTCTTTTTGCTTTGTGACAAAACTTTTAAATGTTCAAAGATGACATTTGCTGGCATGAAGGTATACAGAAAACCAAACTCACGTACTTAGAATACGGAAAAGCATTTGATTCATAGATATGACCTGAATACAACACTCAACAAAGTGATTTGAGAATTAAATACTGATACATTTTGTATCTGTACAACGTAACAATTATCTAAGACAAAATTGTGTCATGTTTATACAATTTAATAGACATATGCCACTCAATTTTACAGAATTTAAAAACCGCGTAAGTAAATTATTTTATCAAAATGAATAAGAAAAGCGCGTATGTTCGTGTTTCAAAAACCGCGTAAGTTATTTTTTTTTTTTGAAAAATAAATGCGAAAAAAGCGTAAGTGTCCGTATGGCTTAACTACTTAAGTCTCAGAAAATCCCCGTATCACATGTTAAAGATGCACTAAAAACAAAATCAACCCACTTATAACGCGTTTAACATGACGTTTAAAAACAGAAATATTAAGTGTTTTTTTTTCGTCTCCTAAAAAGTTGCCAAAACTGACTTACGCGTTTTTTGTTTTTTTTATTTCTTAAAAATTCTGCATATCTCTTTCGGATGGAAATGAACAATTCCTACCTCAAGGGTCGAAGTATATTAATATTACCACGTCGTTAGTTATTTACAATTCATGTACATATGTCCCAGATATCAATAGTGCTTTGTATAAATTCTGCATTCTATACCTATTCAGTACCAAAGTAAAACAAAGTTTAATGCCAAGGGACAAAGGAGAATAAACAAAGTAGAGGTATGCAGTGCATTCACCGTGAACTTCTATTTCATCTCTAGACCTTTCATTCTTTTTTTTTTTTGGATTGGACGCTTTATTTTTTTAACATTGTCTATTTAATCTTACTCACAGTGCTTTGAGGACTCCGTGATGGATTTATGTTTGAAACTTCTTTTTCTTTATATTATAAACATAGATATATCTTTGCTATCAACATTATCTTATTACTATTATTATTGTTTGAATTTATTTCACGTTATTATATATTAATATATACAGTTGAAACTATATTAGGGGTTACATGTGTTAAGCGGTCAAACTGCATTTAGCGGTCAGTTTTCATTATACCAAACTAGCATTTTGTTATTTATTTAACCCTTTCCCTCATAGAGGACACCATGAAAAGACCTATGCGAACAGTATAAAACCAGATCAGCCTGCGAGTAACTCGCAGGCTGATCAGGTTTTATGCTGTTCGCTGCCCCTCAGTGGTCTAGAAATGAGGATTTTATAATTAAATTTTGTAAGGTTTTAATGTGGTTTTCTGCAGATCAGGCTTTATGCGGTACCAATTGAGTGCGTCAAAATGAGTCTATATGAGGGAAAAGATTAACTTTGATTAAACAGCCACCTTTGTTAAGCGGTCACATCATCTTGTTCCCTTAACTGACCGTTTAAGACTGGTTTAACTGTATGTACACTATGTCATAAGGAGTTTGATAGCATATTGCGGTTTACTCTGATTTATATTTGAATATCAAACTTAAGTACAGGGCAAAGCTGATGATTTTGATACTAGTTGAAAAAGAAAACATTTACCTGTAAATAATAAAAGAAATTAATATATATAAATTTTACATTTGCGATCGTTGATAACGTTAACTATCCAGCCATGTTTATTTTGTAGACAGAAAAATGAATACAATAGATACATGCACAGTCATGTAGATTGATGGAGCTGTAATATCTAGTCTGTCAAAATTTACTTTTTTTCAGCGTTTCAAAAATAATAGAGATAATTAAAACTTCGTTATGAATTTAGACGTAGTAATTAAATTTTGAATTAGAAAAACAATGCACCATAATTTGTGCTATAATTAAAATAAGAAACCGTTAACTTGGTTTTATTCGAACAAATATCAAATTATAAAATTGTAAATAAAATTAGTTATCTCAAGGCTTGTTTTAAAAAGTTTCACAGATGTATTTTCGTTTCACCATTACAAGATAGAGATATTGGGTTTAAATTTGAGACGCTCGTATGGATGGATTTTCGAGCAAGAGTTTTGGGGTGTTTTAATATACCTCGGCATAATTTTTACTATTTGTCTTTAAATTGCATTATTTAGTTATTTAGTTGTTATGTAATTCATTACCTTTATTCCTGGAAAGCTGAATAACGTTAATTAAAACATTAAAATAACTACCTTCATTGTAAGATTAACTGGACTATATCATCCGCCCCGGATTCAGTAGATCGCTCGATCACCGACCGCCTTACATCAATGTCGTAAAAATGTACTTGTATGGCTCCCTTGAATGGAGCTCAGAATATAAGACTAGTTTCAGGTTGAACCCGTCTCATGATACGTGATATGACTGGGTGTGGTATCATGTCACATATCTACTTGGTATCAATGTTACGTGATATGACTGGGTGTGGTATCATGTCACATATCTACTTGGTATCAATGTTACGTGATATGACTGGGTGTGGTATCATGTCACATATCTACTTGGTATCAATGTTACGTGATATGACTGGGTGTGGTATCATGTCACATATCTACTTGGTATCAATGTTGCGTGATATGACTGGGTGTGGTATCATGTCACATATCTACTTGGTATCAATGTTGCGCATTACCTGTTTCGTATTGACAATGTCCCCAAAATGACTGTGTCGTTAAACACAAACAATCATATTGTAGCAATTATTAACAAATGATCAGTCTTCAACTATAGGTTGTATTTTAGCAGTTTAGGAAAAGAATCGCCAGAGGCGAAACACTGATGTTACTCGTAACACTGAAATATCTTACGTGTACATGCTGATCATTTACTTTTTGATTTCTGTGAAATTAGTGATATATTTTTCACCGATAACTCACCATATATGTCTTATTTTTATGATAAAATCCATCCAAGCCTTCTAAAAGTAACGCTGCGCTGACAGAGGCGAGTTGAAAAATAATGATAATTAAATGACATCACATCGATAGTTATGACTTTAATTGTGGCTAATTATATGGGACTTTCACAAATGTGAAAAGAAGTCAGAAATGTATAAAGTAAGAATTGTAAAAATTAAATACATTTTGTGGTTACAAAGATATAATATACTGCACCCTGTTGTAATTCAATATTACAAAAATCAATTAGCTCCCATGTTTGGCGCTCAGCATATAAAGGTAGTTTTTAGGACTGGTTGGCCCGGTGTCAGGTTAATGTGACTGGGTGTGGGATCATGAAGGCGTGATACTCAAGTGTGGAAGCACTAAATCTGAATCAAGTAGACACCGTCTCCTAATGACTGAAATTCTGTTAGTGGGACGTCAAACCTAATAAACAAACAAAAATCAACGAGGCGTTTAAACATATTCATAAAAAATAAGACTTCTGATATGTAAGCAACCTCCTTATGGTCTCTTTAATCTTGACCCAAGACACTTACAAATATAATCGTAGCCTTTTTAATTATAGAGTATCAATGAGCACAGCTTATATGGTTAGAGAGAGAGAGAGAGAGAGAGATAGAGAGAGATCATCACACTCTATATGCACCATGTGTCCTTAGACATGTTAAAAAAATGTCACCTAATACAGCAAATTCTGGAATCTCATTTGCTCTAGTAATAATGTAACAATTCCATTTTGTACTCTTAGTCTTTCTTACAAAATTAGCTGCCGTATTTGGAATCTGTCAAACAAAAGGTAATATAAGCTATGGTTGCTGATTGACCGTTGAGACTAATAATAATTACGAACCGCTCAGATGGCGGCGACGAGGGAGCACACACAAAAAAGAAAAAACGAAATTAATAATATAATCTTGTTAGCCTTGCACCTGCTTTAAAAAGGTGACAGGAAACATGATTATTTGAAAGTGGTAAATATAGTGTTACAGTGGTTCAGTTTTGGCTGAATAGTCACGATTTGTTATCTTTATAAGTTATAATATGATTAGAAGAAACACGGGAGTTTGATGTTCTATCGATAAAAGATAAACCCCGTTCATAATAAAACAACACAAGGAATGCAACACCTTTTCGCCACCCAACCCACGTTTGCTTGAATTATACGATCGGAATAATGAATGATAGCAATCTAGTTAGCCTACTCGATAAAGAATACTAAAATGCAACCAAAAGAACCGATGGTATTTTAAATCACGCCTTTTACAGGAATAACACAGCAATTTTTGCTCATTTTTCTGAGTTAACAGTTTGTCGTCAGAGCCATTCGCTGACGTCACACAATTGCGCTTCGTTTTTTTTTCCAGTCCTTTTTTATGATGTACGGGGCTTATCTGTTACTCATAGAGGACACCATGAAAAGACCTATGCGAACAACATAAAACCAGATCAGCCTGCGAGTAACTCCCAGGCTGATCAGGTTTTATGCTGTTCGCTGCTCCTCAGTGGTCTGGAAATGAGGATTTTGTAATTAAATTTGGTAAGGTTTAACTGTGGTTTTCTGCAGATCAGGCTTTATGTGATACCTATTGAGTGCGTCAAAATGAGTCTATATGAGGGAAAGGGATATCATACTTATTTATTGATAAAACTTCAAACTCCTGTGTAAGAACACAATATACAGAGCTTATGTTCAAGTCCAGAGCTTAATTGTAAATGCCAAAGCGGATAAAAATAAAATGTACACAATTTAAATTTATGAAAATCCCGGGTCTTAAAAAAGTAAAACAGGAAACTGCGTAACTAAACTAAGGAGACCAATGAACATGCAGTGCATGTTCATGCAACAGTCATTGAAATCTTGAAGGTTAGCCACAAAAGGTTTATCTGTAAAATATGTTTTTACTAGCGTATAATTGTGATGAAAAATGTGTTGATGTTATTTGTAGATCAAGATGTGAAAAATGAGATTGACTGACTTCTCAACCTTTGTTGTGACGTTATCGGTAAGACAAACTCTTCAGCGTAACAGTCACCGTAACTAATTTCAAGCAAAATTTAAAATGAAAATGAATGATTAAGGATGAACATATGTAACAGTAGATCAATAAATTCATTGAACTTTCTATGACTGAAAATGACTAATAACACATTTTTTGACTTAATGCAAATGGTCTCATTTTGTATCGTTGCAGAAATGCCATGATGAATATTTATCAGCTTTTTCTATGAAACATAAAGTGTCATATTAGAAAACAAATATATTTTCTGCATGCCCCAGCATCTAAGTTCCTCTCACTTTTCCCCTTAAAGTCTTAATTTCGTGTCTGTTTTAATGTTCCATTAGCTAATACATAAACTCGGAGATAATGGGTGTGTTTACTTCCATGATCTACCGTTGAATAATTGGGTATACTTATGTAAACAGCATTTCCTGATTGGGACAATAGACCATTTCACTAGAAGATATCCGATTTAATTCGCTGATTAAAATTGACCAATCAGTGATTGGGAAAAATCTCAAATGGTTGTTTATTTCCCATTTAACAATAATGTGTGGAATATTTCCAAAATTCAAGCTTCGAGGGCCAATACGACTGTCCCGAGGACAAATAACAGGGCCAATATCAAACCACTAATTTAATGACAACTTTATTACATAACTACATGCCAATAAAATTACAGGAAAAGCAGGGCCAATAAATAATATCATTTTCGTAACCGACTGTGATATTTTAGTGGCTTATTGAGATCGTTAGTGTCCTCCTTAAATGTTATAGGTTATGTAATAACAAATGATATTTATGATATAGACATTCTCTTTAAATTATATATATTGTATAAATCGTTTATATATGGTATAATTTGATATATCTGTGTTAAAAGTCATATATATGTAACAGTTGTATAATTTCAAAAATATTTATTGTATAAAAGGTGTATATATGTTCTATATATACAATATATATTGGAAATTATACCATAAACATATGCATTTATATACAATATATATCTGATAACAATTTTTTTAATGATGGTAGTTGCTCGCAGTATTATCCCCAAGTGACTGAGATTTAAGGCCCTGTGTGATATAGACCACAGACTGAAAGAAGTGAACTTATGGAACTTATGCTTATAGACGATCCGCCCCCTCACAGGCACATACACGAGATTAATTACGGAGAAGCTTAAATATTGAAATGTTGTTTACCGTGTTTTAGATTTGAAGATTTTAAATGGTTTAATCAGGACAATAAAAGGAGTGGTATGAGTTCGAGAAATGAAAACATTTTAATTAAGTCTAGTTTTACTTTCTTTCATTTAATTCAATAATTAAGTAATTTCTTTTGTAGCATATATCAAAGTAGTATTGATATTAATATATATTCCAATCATACAATTATGAATATCTTTTGAATCTTCTCCTTCCACCAACCCAATACTTCACATAGGGGGTCTCAGTTCATATGTGAGTTCGCAATAATAACAACTAAAGATTTATGTGAACATGTCATTTATTTAAAAATGACGCAAATGGATTTCAACTACAATATGACTAGATCTATAAACACAATTTGAATATAAAGCTGGCGAACGCACATAGGTGGGACAAACAACCCGCCAACAAATAAACAAAAACAGACTAATTACAAAATTAACACATTCTGGCACGCAAATTAGAGCAATCAACAAATTGACTAGAAAATTCAACAAATTGGCTAGAAAATTTAAGCAATTGTGGCATGTTAGGAACATATATCTTTCAAGAGAGACAAATTTAGGTAATATCTACATTAAGGGTGGTGGTAGGGGAAAGATGGTGGATTTCGACAATTTTTTTCAAACGCCTTCGTCTGTACACAGCGTCTCGTGACTTTGTTCTACACGGAAGGATCACGTGACCCAATATTACTGGGATCACTCCACTAAATATCCTCCGGGTAAATTCCACCAAATAACCTGGAAGGACGACTCAAAAACATTTAATTACATTAAATTATATTTGAATCTTCTCCTTCCACCAACCCAATACTTCACATAGGGGGTCTCAGTTCATATGTGAGTTCGCAATAATAACAACTAAAGATTTATGTGAACATGTCATTTATTTAAAAATGACGCAAATGGATTTCAACTACAATATGACTAGATCTATAAACACAATTTGAATATAAAGCTGGCGAACGCACATAGGTGGGACAAACAACCCGCCACCAACAACTGGCCAAGCTCTATGCTGGCGAGTTGAGTCCCCCCCTGAGAACCCCTAGAAACACAAGTACAACTCTTGAAAACTTTTAAGCATACAAATTAAAGAAAAGAAGACCACATATACTAACGATACCGTGTGTTCATATATGTATTGTAAGGCAAAATGTTTTGTTAAAAATGAGCAGCCTTATGCTGGACTCGTCCCATGCCTCATAATGCAAAATGAGTTTGTACATTAGAAGTTAACTTTTCTAGAATAATACACTGTGCTGAATTTAAAAAAAAACCAAAAAATGATTATGGAGCAGCCTTATGCTGAACTTCTTTATAAGAATAAGGAATAACAAATGGAACTGACTACAACAATCCTGAATGACTCACACGGACTCAAACGTGATACGACCATATTATATCTAGTTAGTTTCTTTTTCACAGGACCTAAAAATTTTCAAGGGAAGCAGCCTTTTGCTGGCCATCCACTACAACAATAGTTTAGACTTGGTATCAAAATTAAGGTGTTACATAACAATATGATAAATGTACACAATTCTGTATGGAAGCAGACTTATACTGGCCTTCCTTCAAGTTCAACTGTACATGTAAGATCTGTCCGTAAGAACAATATATGCAAAGGATTTCAATTGTAGAAAATACTCTCTGAAACAGTGACCAACCGAAAAGTCACTAATAAAATAAAATGAAATGTTACACAACATTTGTATGTATCTCAGATAAGCAGCCTTCTGCTGGACTTACCCCACGTTGTTACCTACTGTTTCAACAAAATGACTTAACTAGTTTTTCGACACATCAACCCAATGACAAACGAGTAGACCTAAATGACATCCCTGATTACCTACGCAGTGGTCAACTCGAATAGTTTTAAGTAGCCAATCGATGACTCTGCAATCGCAGCACTGGCAAGCGGATATAATTTTGCAAAGCATTTGACTTCCAACGCCCCATTCTCTTTATTTCATCTTCTGAAAACCCTAATATGGCTGCATTTGTTGCGGCCCCTATCCGAAATGAGTGTGATTTATAGCGGAGACTATCATATCCCACAAATTTTACTACATCCTGCAAGGTCTTTCTGAAAAAATTGTAGGTAACTGGTGTTCCATCTGAAAATTGGAAGAATGAACCAGTGGCGTGTTTTACTAAAGATAAATAGAGTTGTGTAGCCGCCACCGGGCACAAACACAATTCTTGACCATAGACAGGCAAAAACAAAGTTGCTGCCTGAGTACTGTGCTTATATTTCCTCAAGGTCAGTTCAATCCCACAGATATTTCCATGACTACCTATAACCTTTACATCATTAAACTGTAACACAGATGAGCTATCACTATCAGCCTTGACACAGATTTCCCCAATCCTCAAAAAACCATGGAAAGCCAAAAGACACATGTTTGCAAAAACCACCCTTTTGTAAGTATTGGGCACTATTCTTGGTAATGCATAAATCATCTTTTTCAGTAGGGATAGAGAAATAGGCAGACGTGAATCGGCACTCGTTTGTAAGGACTTTCCGTTCTTTGCCCCCTTCAGAAATTGTTTGACAAGAAATGAGTCATTGTAATCTCAAAACCCAAACAGCTTGTTAATATAAGCAATGGCAGACACATGTGAAGATAAAGTGTTACTGCGATAACCTTTTTCAGACAAATCAGCCAAAAAATTTAATAAGTACGGTACAGGCACTGGCAATCCAATTTTCAGGTTGTTACTATTACAGAATGTTTCATAGTGTGTCCAATAGTGGAGGTACAGTTTCTTTGTCCTGTGATTTATGGCCCGTCCTATAATATTTCTAGCTGTGGCACTTAAATTGTCCATAAGTGGTCCGGAATCTTTAGAGGGGCCAGGTTGAGGTGCGGAGCATTTTGGAAAGCTTTCTGAAAATCAAAACGCGATAAACTGTCAGCCACCACATTAGAGTGCCCTGGAACATGCACTGCTTTAAACAAAATATTATGTCTCATTGATAATAACAACAAATGTCTTAGCCAGCGCATCATCACTGCATCTTTTGATGTCTTTTTGTTAATGACACAAACAGTAGCCTCATTATCAGAATGAAAAACTATTTTGTGATTCGACATTTTTCGTCCCCAGATTTCCACTGCAATGACAATAGGAATGAGTTCCAAAATATTAATATGAAACTTTTGTAACAAATTTGGCCATTTTTCTGCTATCCATTCTGATCCAAATACGGCGGCACAACCTATTGTTGATGCAGCATCAGTGTATAAATGTAAAGTTCTAGCCTCAACCCAATCATCATTTAAAAACATACAGCGACCGTTAAAGTGTTGCATAAATAAGCTCCACATTTCTAAATCCGCTCTAGCCTCTTTGTTTAAGCGAATAAAATGAGATGGAACTGAACAGCCGATTGTTAAGTTATACAGTCGTCGCAAAAAGGTGCGCCCTGGTACCACACAGGAACACGCGAAGTTTAACAGGCCAAGCAAGGATTGCAATTCTTGAAGGGTAACCTTGCGCCGTCTTTTGATTTCAGTAAGCTTGCATCTAATTTTTTGTAATTTATCACTAGGAAGTTTGGTTATCATCTCATCAGAATTTACCTCTATGCCATATATAATCAAGCAAGTTGAGGGAGAAACTGTTTTCTCTGACTTTATGGGAATGTTGATGTGTCGACAAACTCCAAGGAAATGATTTAAATTCTGCAAACAAATATTTGAATTGGCTGGCCCCACAAAGAAAAAATCATCTATGATATGGCTCATAATAGCGTTAAACTTGTTTCCATAATGAATTGCAATGCATTGCTAAAACGAGTGAAAATTTGACATGATACACTAAGGCCCATGGCTAAACAAGCATCTACAAAATACTCTATCGTGTCCTCTAACGTCCAAGAGAAACCCAATAAAAACCGATCATCCCTGTGAATGGGAATTAGTCTAAATGCATTTGCAATGTCGGTTTTCGCCATAAGAGCATGGCGTCCGCATAGCTTGACCTTTTCAATGACAGTATCAATGGAATCGTATTGAACTTCTGTATGTGACTTGTCGATTGAGTCATTCACGGAATGCCCTTTCGGAAATGACAGATCATGGATTAGGCGGAATTTTCCGTCTCGTTTTGGTATTAAAGCCAAAGGAGAACAAATTATATCATTAGGTTTGGTTTTGAAAGGCCCTAACACTCGCCCATGATGAATTTCCTCAAGAAATTTGTCTGTAGTTGCTTGTTTATTATGCAATGCAGAAGGATGATTGCGGGAAAAAGTATGATGTGGCAATTTTTGTGGATCGTATGGAATTATAAAACCAACTTTAAAGCCATCTACCAAAAATGATGTTTCCTCTAGCGGGTAACCTGCCAAGTACATGTGCAAAATATTACTTCTTACTGGGGTTGGCACGAAAGGAATGATCAGTGCCTGAAACTGATTTTGATTTTGTGTCAGAGGAGGTAGATGGGACACCCGAGTTCAACTGCCTGCCATGACGGGAATAACAACGAAATTCAGGATGACTTTTCCTACAGTGCTTGCACACATGCTGGTAACGGCAAGCCTTATCTGGGCAGCCAGCTGGTTTATTGTATTTATAGCAGTAACGCAGCTGGGGATTACCATTACTGCCGCTAACATTCAGATTAGACTTTACAACTAATGTAGTTGCTTTTATCCATAGTTCTTGATGTAGAGCACCCCACTGCAGGTCCTTAGACTGCCTTAACATCCTAAAATTCCTGTCATAGTAGTTGAACACACTTGTCCCATAAACTCGCTCTAGTTCACGCATCAAATTCATATATGACAAATTTTTTCAAACGCCTTCGTCTGTACACAGCGTCTCGTGACTTTGTTCTACACGGAAGGATCACGTGACCCAATATTACTGGGATCACTCCACTAAATATCCTCCGGGTAAATTCCACCAAATAACCTGGAAGGACGACTCAAAAACATTTAATTACATTAAATTATATTTTATAAAAAATATTCATATATCTTTTAATCTAGTTTAAAAATACATGTGAGTAGTTATGAACTTACAATATTGTGCTTATTTTAACTGTCATTTACACGTACCTGGAAAGGGCTGGAAGTCATCTTTTTTTTTTATCATTTTTACGTTTTATTCACAGTCTGATTTTTATTATCACATTATTATTTTCCTTATCACTAAGATGAGCAGATTTGAAAGCAATATTTAAAAATCATTTAATAAACTTTAGGTAATTTACTTGGTAATACAAATAAACATCATTTTTAAAAGGATCAACTTTCTTTCAGTAATTTTGATAGAGGGCCATGAGGTGATTAGTTATTTTAAACGACTTGCTTAGATAAAACAATACCACATTTTTTGCTTTCGACCTGTCTGTGTGCTTATACTTTTCTTAATAGTTATGATAATGAGTGCCTGATATTTCAGTATTACTGAGAAAGGAATAATGTTTGTTTGTTCTTAATTACACAACAAGAACAGAACACGATGCCCTTTGTTTTAGATTGTATGAGCACGATTACGAGTTATTTCAACCGCTTTCAAAGGATAGGTCATATAATGCTGTTCACGTAAATACAAACTCACGTTCTTTTACACGAGTAGATATTATATTTTTGAACATAAGTGTGGGGGCGGGGCTGTTGCGTAAGCAAGATATGATTCATCGGGTTCTCTGTATGATTCTGAGAATTACTTAGCAAAGATTTGCAAAAAATTGGTGTCTATTTAGCAAAGATTTGCCAAAAATTGGAGTCCTTATCCTTACTATGCCAAAGATTTGCCAAAAGTTGGAATCTTTATCCTTACTATAGCAAAAATTTGCCAAAAGTTGGAGTCCTTGTCCTTGACAAAGAGTTGCCAAAAGTTTTGGTCCTTCCCAAAGATTTGCCAAATTTTTGAGTCCTCCGTTCTTGACACCAAATCGGGAATTATTGAGAACCCTTATTTATCCTCTTGCCATATATCTGTTTTTTTTTTATTCGAGAGATAACTAAAACAGAAAAACAAAACGAGTGTACTTAACAAAAAATCATAAGACGCATACGTGACAATTTCAAAGATTGTGAACGGATACATACGATTATTATGATATATTATTGTTCAACAAATATGGCATCTTGTAAAAAACATTGTGCAATTTAAAGCTCATTTGTACAAATATTACTCATTAAGTCTAGTTTATTTCATTTAATGGAAATAATCATTACATATATATAATTTTTTTATTATTATTATTTTTTGCAGTTGTAGAAATAATAGACAGAAAATTAACATGGATATGGAAAATAATTTGTCATCTTCTACACAATTTTGACTAATGAACATATTATGGAGGTCCATTAAATATTACAGTACTTCCGTATACGTTGGAATCTCATTTTCGACTTAATATTCAGGTAAAGGTTAATGTAACACTTTGAGGGTTTTACCAGAGCAAGGCGAGACTAAGGCCAGGTAACCACAGGTAATCATAGCCAGACGAGACAGCAGATAGTTCCGGGAGAGAACAAATTACCATGTCTATCCCAGGAATACTGGATAACCTCCACAAGTTCGTAGTACGGGCAAAAGATCACGTTATCTGACCACCACCCTCCATCATTCCCATATGTATGGCCCGGTAAATTAGAGTCCACCCTGGAATATTGCTATATAAGGGGTCTGTAGTAAGACCGTGGTCGCTTCCTTGAGTTCGACTTCACAAACTGCATCACGTGTGTCTACAGCTTAGGCTGGAAGGAAATATAAATCTGCTCAAGAATAGAAGTTAACTAGTAAATTCTAGAGCGTTTTTATTATTTAGATACATCTTTACCTGCATTTGGTGTATATTAAATACTTATATGAACCATTAGTGTTGGTGTCTTATTGTGAGACAAGACTATCTATTTCACACGTTTCGCTAGTATAGCGTGAAATATTTGTCTAATGCGGTATAGGTTAAATAGTAATAGTTCTGTATTAGACGTACAGGTTTCCAAATAGTGGATCTGCACGGGGTTTCCATGGTACTTAGGGTTTTTAAGGTGTACTGACGTGGCTAGCTCATTCTACCGGACAGCATCGAGCAAGCAAAATTTTGTTATAATTAAAATTGTCATTAATTCCTTTAACATTTATAGTACCAGCTAAATAGTGAGTTTATCTGTACTGTTTTCTTATATTCAGTGGTACTTTGATTTCTAAGGTTTTGGATAAATGTTTTATTTAAAATTCTCAAATATTGATTATTTGCATGTATGTTTTGCTATAGCAATCGCAATTTTTTTTCTATTTGTATAGATTCATAACCATATATCCATAAGGAATGAGGCCCGACATTCTTGCGATCTGACAGCTGCCTCTTGAAAATATCCTTAGTATTAGAGACACTATAGCTCTAAACGATTGAGGTAGTGACAAACGGACACAGGTTTCTTTCGGCTTAAAATTATTATTAGTATTATATAGATCAAATCATGGATGTACAGTTGTTTTATAAGAAACATATATACGTAAAAAGTTTACATGTAACAACTATTAAAGTTGCAGCCATCCAGACTGCTCTGCTCGAAGTAATTAAACTACCCGTCTGGTATCGCATATTGTGTTGGTTATTATTTATGGCATATAGCTAAGACGTGAGTAACGTGTCAGAGAGAGACTAGATGTCTGCGAAGATCGTGTCAAGAGTGCTCGAATCTGGGTTTAAATCGGGGTCCATAGGGCTATATTAGATATCGTTTGGGATTTATATTGATTTCATAAGGTATGGGACATATAAACAACGCATATTTAGGCTATTGTTGCAAAAAAAAGAAGAACAGTACTATCACTTAAGGTGATGAAATCTCCGCATATTGCTTTGAAACAGAAAATTATATTTTTATATTAAGTAAATCTAACATGGCACAATTCAGTCAGTTAAAGGGAAGCAAATGCGTCATAGTTCAAATAAAATAGAAAAGGTTGCATCAATCTCGCGTTCCTGTTTTATCAAAAATCCGAAATCGACTCTAATTAAATTGTAATAGATTAACTCAACCGGACTCTTCGGTCGATTTTGTGAAATATCTTGTCCGTGTTGTCACATTCGGTATAACGGCATTATGAGTGTAATTGCAAGTTTTAAGGATCGAAAAAGTTTGTGCACATGGACTACAAACATTGGCAGACTTGTAATTTTATTAACCTATTATTTTTTAAAATAGGAGTATCTACTACTCTGACAGTCAATACTCTAATATATTCCCTTAAAACTTTATTTATTTTACTTTAATTACGAAACAAGTTATCGCAACTTAAATTTATCACTCTCAGTGACTCTGTTGATGGCGAATGTGGTCATTATTGTGGGAGGAAACCAGAGAGCCCGGAGAAAACCCATGTGTCTCGTGTATAGGCAGGAGACCACTGTACATCACTTGCGTGGCCAGGAATCGAACCCGGGACGCATTGGTGAGTAGCGAGGCGCGTTACCACTACGCTATACAGGTACCCAGACAGTGGTAAAGTGCAATATAATAACCCAATCCCTCTTCGGGAGACTTCATAATCACAATGCCAGAGAATACAGAATCAAAATGTAAAAATATGTTCAATACAGAAGGCTCTTTGGTATTTAAGATATCATCCAAAAAGAGTTTTGAAAACTAGGAATTCCTCGATTCACTTGACATGGATGTTCAACTGTGTCACTTTGCGTTATTTTTACAATGGCAGGGGCCATGACTCTGCCATGACTCGGTGCATCTCAAAACGAATTTTGAGGTGCATAACTTTTCATGCTGATGAACATTTCTAAAAAATTTCAAGACAGTAACTTAATCTTCATCTTCTATAATAATGGCTAGCAATTTTGGGCATATTTTAGACATTAAGGTCAAGATAACCCACAATTGGGGTCCTGTTTCTTTTGTTTTTGTTTGTTTGTTTGTTGTAGTTGTTGTTTGTTTGTTTTATGCTGTAGAGACAGCGCAGGAAAATACAGCGGTTGGATACAAGGGAGTCAATACAAGGCGATACCATGACTCATTTTCGAATAGACCTCTTCATTCTTTTACATGCCCGTTGTATAGTACCGATACACGAGAAACAAGTTCCTGGGTAGAAACAGTGTTAAGTATTCCGAATTCCCATAACAACCCCATTTTGCTGAATGCCAGGCAAGGGCGCGTCTTCGGTATGACGCGGATATCTGAGGAAAGCTCCCCGGACTCGAACCCCAGATCTCCAGAACGCAGAACGCGCACTCTACCACTGAGCTATTACATCGATTATTTTAAAATAATATTTTGTGACAGTCGGACCAAAGTAATTTTTTATGTTCTCAACCCTATGGAGCATAATGGGCTTTTTCATTTGTTTGTTGTTATGGACACTTACGATAAGTACAATTTCCAATGTGTGTAATATAACTTATGAAAAAGAAAACCCTTCATGGTTATCTTGTTTTTATCCCCCCCCCCCCCCCCCCCCCCCCAATGCCTAGCAGATGTGTTTATTTTGGAAACCAAAACATTTTCATTTTCTTTTGTCATGTAATACACTAATTAATTGTTTGTTAATTTGAAGCATCAAGTTAGATAACTCCGTAATAACCAAGAATATCGGTAAACATCAAAATATGCCTAAATAATTTACAATTCCACTTTTTACGGTGTGAATTTTAAGGTTTGAAAGTTATGCTAGTTTTACCCAAAAATAAATAAAGATTGGAATCTGACCTTTTTGTTATGATCCTAAGATGTATACATGTAATGGTTGCGTCCTGTACTTGAAAATGTAAATGAAAACGAATTTAATGGTCTTCTAATCATTAGTATGCATATTTTTTGTATTTCTGGAAATGAATAATAAATTCATTATTCGCCTGTATTAATTGGTCACATCTGTAAGTTAAAATGCCACTTCAGCTTTAAAATTGACATTACCTCGTCTATCATGTTCATGGTGTGATGTAATATTTGTCAGTTCTTATTCTTCTTATTCTTTTATTCTTGTTAGGATTTCCAATG
>CM037782.1:73635067-73685067 GCA_021229015.1 Solen grandis
GCAACCAGAGTTCTTCATGGATCAACTTTATTTGAGCAATTTTTGTAGAGGCCCACCCAAGGATCATACATGCCAAGTTTTATCAAATTCTGTCCAGCGGTTTCAGAGGAGATGTCTTTTAAAGCAAATTGTTGACGACGGACGACAACGGACGAAGGGTGATCCCAATAGCTCACCCTGAGCACTTCGTGCTCTGGTGAGCTAAAAATAAAATCATATAAAATTAATTTATAAAATTATAAATGTTGGTCCCATGGTTTCAAGTATCATCACGTGACGTGTGGTGGCAGTGTTTAAAGTAGCGTAGTGTGTTGTAACCGGTGCGCGGAGTTTGGTACATTTAGTGCTATAGAATCTGATGATATATATGCTAAGTATCAGGCGTGTGTTCCATATGTAACAGACTGGTTGCATACGGTTTGGCAGTCAGTTATGGAGTTGTCATAGGACCATATACAATGCTGTTCATGTGCTCCTTGTGCTGTTCATGGGATTAAGTCAATATCGTGGCTTATGACACTGAGATGCTGAACACACGCCAAGTGAATTGGACTGAAAGTACAGGACAAGATTTTGCTCACAGACCGCGTGACCTACTAACAAACTAACCTACTGACCAACCAACCGACAGACAGGCTGATTCTTCTCGGTTAACAGGGGTTTTCATTTCAAACAAAAATGAATCAATAAAAATCTAGTATCATTGATTAATATAAAATATTAAGGTTTTTAGAACAGGGTTGCTTGCAACGCCGTTCTAAATAAGCACACATTTTGGATTGGACAACATTTCGGGGCTATATTTAGAAATTTTACAATTATAGATCTCCCTCTTTTTCACTACACAGAGAAAAAAGTCCAAAATTTATTTTCTCTCTTAACACTAAATGGTGACAATTTTCATGTTAATTTCATACTCAGTATGACTGCGTAATGGAAGTCAAAATTGAATAAAAATGTGTTGAAAATCAATTCTAAATATATTGTATTTAATACACTGTAACGAAAACAGAATATGCAGGAGACAAATTCACAATTCATGGAGATATTTCAAACCGTGACTGGCTGGAATTTCCAGCAATAGCCGACAATATTGTAAATTTGAGTCACAGTCATTTTTTTTTTTTTTACCTAATTGTTGTTTATTTTTTTTAATTTCTTTTGCAATATGAGATATACATATTTGTCATAATGAAAATTAGTAATTCAAGTACATTTGTGTGTATGTATATAAAACACTAAGTTACATGTAATTCTGATCTCTCTCTCGGACGCACAATTTTAAGTATGTGCGTCCCATCGGACGCATGCAAATTTGATGGTTGAAATTCAAATTATCATGGTTAATGATTTGTCTGCACCGTTTAATCAGTTCAACTTCATAATGGTTAATAGTCCAGGGTTGACTAACCTGTTGATGTGTAACATGCTTTGATTTTGCAGACATCATCCTAGTCCTATTAATATTCCGTCGCTTTGTGAGAATTTTTTAGTTGGGTCAAAGCGACGTCATATCGAAAAGCCTCAAAAACACGTAGCAAAATTGAAAATGCATAATATGCACTATTTCAGTTAATATTTGCACAACTTGTTTAAATTCATTGCTGCTTATTCAAATTTGTCACGTTTAGACAACAAATGTTCTGTTATACATTAATTTATCCACTCTACACAAAATGTAAACAACACAGCCACCTTTGAACCGGCCATATTCAGGGTGAATAAATTAGACGAATTTACATTCCGGAAAGCAGACGAAAATTATTACCATCGCTAATCATCCTGATGAACTCTATTATCGAGTATCATTTGAAATTATAAATGATTAATTTGAACAGGAGGGCTTTATTATAGGCCATTATAATCATAAATACAAATGAATGTGATGTTAATTTAACGCTATTTAATGTGCATCGCCCTCTTATTTTGTCGTCTATTTGTAATGGTCAACAACCATGAATTTACTGAAAATTATGGCCATATTTAGACCATGCGATCAAGGATACCCTCATGTGGGGTACTTTTATTTATCTATTATTTATTTATTATTATTTTTGATTATTTATTTATTATTTTTTTGCTGATGAGACATGATGAGCATGGAGACACCGGCCTCATCATCATCATCTTCAGTGATCGCCTCATGATTTGGCTAAGACTATACATGCGTAGCTGAGAGGGGATATGTTAATCTAAAAAATCATAAACATATATATTTGTACAAAAAATTAAAAAAGTTTTAAAAAGTTAAAAACAGGGTTTTGTCTAGAATGAATGGATGTCAGCCAGGTTGGATACAAGGAGCCTGGTTGGATATAAGGAGCCTGGTGCGATACACTAGCTCATTTTCCGAACACTCCCATTTGTTCTTGAAATGTGCGCGGTGTACAGCAAGTTTCTTGGTAGAACCCGTACTTAGTACTCAAAGTTTCAACAGCAACCCTACCTTGCTAATTTCCAGGCAAGGGTGCATCTATGTCTTTGGTCACCAAAAGATAGTAAACTGGCTAGATTCGAACCCCAGAACTTCCGGTCGCAAAGCGGCCACTCTACGTCCAAGCTAATACGCGGATAGGTGAAAAAATATTTCAAAAACATTACCATAAAGCATAAAAAGGAAATAAAACAAAGACATGGATATTGATTTTCTCCACAATGTTGGCGACTGGCGGATTACAGTCAAGCATATCTGAAGATATAATAAATGAAGTGATTACACATTTATTCTAGTTCAACCACTACGTATATATCTAATAATAATATAGTCATTAGTAGAAGGCGGTGGTAGCAAAGTCTCCTGTAATTGAATAATAATGACAATAATAATAATAAATAAATAATGATGTGTGTAAGAAAAACGCACTTGTCATAACTAATATTTAATAGTAAACATTGTCAACATGATCATCTCATCAATCATTAGTGCCTTAGACGTCTAAACACTAACCAGTCATCTTTCGCTCATCAAAATGCTCCTTCAAATCAAATCCTGACTTGTTTGAACACTGACAAGTGTGTGCACACTTTGCAACAAGTACATGCTTGGCATTTGCATACAGAATTGTTGCACCCACTGCAACTTGAGCTGTTGTAGGTTTCCTTCTCTGAAACACAGAACTTTTCCAAAATTTTCTTAGGATGCATTTGCCAGATCCGCGAACAAAACTCGCCATGTCTTTGTCCGAATTCTTACGCGAAGCCGTAAATTTGTAAATAATCAAGCTCAGGCTTTGCCTACCATCTCTTGCACATCGTCCAGCCTCTTGCCAATATAAAATAACAGATGTGGGACAACCAATATGAACAATTATATCAACATCAGAAATGTCTATTCCCATACCTAGCGCAATGGTCACGAAAAGACATCTTATTGTGCCTGACGAAGACGAAAAGTCAGTAATTACAGTGATGGGATCGGTCGTAATCTCCCAATGGATTTCATGAAAGAGATCTTAAACCCCCTGTTTAAAGACCTTCTGGATGTGGCAAAAGGCAAATACACCGACCAAGCAATTCAGAGATGCAGCCAAATCATTGGACCTCTTGGAGAAGCACTTGATTCGGTGTTTGATGTAAATGTTGTACAGCAGGAAGTATACAGACCTCAGTATAGGGCTGAAATTGTATCACGTTTGATACAAATACTTCATAATGAAGATCTGTTGAAAGAAATTCCTGGCCGACAACACAATGCCTTTCCCAAATTCGACTTCAGTATCAACCCCACGAAGCCAGAGACGTTTACAAAGAAAATTAAGCAACTGTCAAAACAATTTGATAACTTAAAGGCAGTTGTGATTGATCATTAAAAGTAAACGTTGAGCAAAAGTATTAAAAAATATTGACAGAAATTAATAGAGCATTGGAGCCATGATTAAAGTTTCGCTCAAGTTACCAACAAGGTGTTCAAGAGTTGCCATGGAAACAAGATTTAGATCATTACAAAATTTGAATGTTGCAATTACAATAAAAACTGCCACATTTAAGTCTAAATAAAACTTTGATAAGTCTAAATTAAACTTTGAAATGCCACGAAAAAGAGAATTTAAGAGACAATGAATAGTCTATCTATAGCCACCAATTAAAATTATACATGTATTAAAATAATTTGAAAACTGAACGGATGTAGATCGGTATTGGATATGTACATACCATGAAAATCAAGCTGTCTAATTCTCATAAGATTATGATATGGTATGTTAAATCACATGCATATAATTATATAAATATGTTTAAAATATCTCTTCTAAATTCTTTTTTTTTTTCGTTTTGCTTTCTCAAACCACATCAGTGATATCATTACTAACAGTACATTCACTTATATTTTAATAAATTTGGTGGAAAAAAATCATTATGATAATAAAAATAATTATATAAACAGAGAGAGAGAGAGAATATACATAGAGGGAGGGGGATAACTACTAATTACATAGATAGAGAAAGGGGGCAGGTGATTACGGGGGGGGTAACCATATGATAATTACAGAGAGAGAGAGAATGATTACAAAGAGAGAGAGAGAAGGGGGCGGGGGTAGAGAGAGAGAGAGAGAAGACAGAGAGGAGAGATGGTTAATTAAGGAGAGAGTTGAATAATACAAAGAATATTATAATTAGAGGGAGAGAGAGAAATATAACAATAATAGAGGGGGTATACGATATTTACATGATTATGGGTCGTTTCGCCCCATTTCCCTTTCGCCCTATACCCTTTCGCCCTAATTCCCTTTTGCCCTCTACCCTTTCGCCCTAAAATGTGAGTCTATTCGCCCTATTGTTATTTTGCTGGATTTGAATGAAATAATATATAAATGTTTGTGTATTCGTTTGTATTGTTTTATGTATGTATGTTTGAATGAGTATATTGTCTATTATTAATAAAAAAAATCTATTACATATTTTGGTTCCAGTCCTACAATTATTGCTTCAGAATGGCAGTTTCAATTTTTTTTTACATCTAATAAACACTTACATTGGCGGTGTATTTATAATTAAAGAAATAAATAAATTCACTGTTTATTTCGTTATTAGCCCTTATTTAATTCATGTTCATCCCTACTTATCATAAATGAAAGAGACCGTGTGTAAAAAATAAGTATGTTAAATGAGACAATACGAACGCCGAAAATACTGTAGGTTGTACATAATTAACATCTAACCCTGCTATGGCATGTGTTCACACCTACAGCACGTGTGTGTTTTCAGAAGGAAGATGTCACCTTTATTATGATCATTACACCTATATACTTTGTACTTTATACCAGTTTACAGTTTTATTTGAGGCAAAATCGGCAGTATCCTGCCTTTGGCCACATACAATTGTATAAAATAAGTAATAAAATGTACACAATATAAATGCGAATAGTACAAAAACATACAATACAATACCTATACTTGTTGAATGAATAAAATTATATTTATTTATCACCAACCGTAATATCCATTTTGTTTATTAATTTATAACTTTACTAGGGCGAATGAACCCACTATGTGGGCGAATGAACCCACATTGTAGGGTGAACTGACTCGGGCGAAAGTGTACTTGGGGCGAATGAACCCGATACCTATTTACAGAGAGAGAGAGAGAGAGCGTACTGTATGTTCAGGACCATATAATGGTAAATGGTTATTAATACTTAGGTAAAGACCGAAAATAATTAAATAATAATTATAGTTTTAAACATTAGCACGGCTATGTCGCTTTAATATTTCGTCTAAAAAAAATTACATTTCTGTACCAACCGTGTTTTCAAAAATGGACCAATCAGCTTTCACTACACAGCCAGCAGATTCTCTGTACACACTAATGGTAGTTAAAAAGAATAACACAGTAGAAACAAATCATCTTCTCTGGATTACTGTCTTTTGTCATAGTAAGCTAACGATCAATATCGATTGAATATTGATTACATTTCTCAATTCTGTCCGTAAATTGGCCGAGTTATCACGGAAAAACATATTTATTTCACATCGGAACTTGCTACGTGTTTTTGAGGCTTTTCGATATGACGTCGCTTTGACCCAACTAAAAAATATCACAAAGCGACGGAATATTAATAGGACTAACATCATCCCAACTGCGAGCAATGTTTACATGTACTGAAATACACACGCGTGTGTATATATTCTCCAAATCACCTGTCACGTGCATTTGATTGACAGATCTGCCAACGGCATGTTGAATTTTATCACAGTAACCATTTCATCACCAATTCTTGACCGAGATGCGCCATGTTTGTGTTGATAATACCCGTGAATTAATTTTACCAAGTTAGTGATAGCACTAATATTTAAAAAAATAAATGAATTCGAACCCACACGGTGAGGGGCTGAGTGAGTGTTTAAGTCGGCGACTCTACCCTCTCGACCACGAGTTGGCTAGGATTTGGAACCCAGTTGTTTCCAGATCGATAAATCATATTATAAAATATGTTGACGGACTCACCTAGTCACGCAGACACCAGATATATCCTTCGTCCGAATTCAACCGCAAACACTCAAATGCTGAGGTACACATCTCCACTTCAAATCCACCAGTCAAGGAAGACGATTTTCCTTATGCACGAGCGCCACGTCTAACCAATGTGTAAGCTAGTGACGTCACAGTCTATTTACATGTAGACCAAGACAAATAAGGGGAAGATATTTATTAATAAATATATGAACCTATAATAAAAGATTATATCAATAATATCAGTTAACATTCAAAATAAATGTAAACCTGAAAATACATTTAATTCTAAGTATGAATATTTACGAATGAGAGTACATGTGACATACAATAGTAACATCATTTTGTGCATTACGGATACTTGCATTGTAATCATAATTAAAACATTCAAAACTACCCATCTAAAATATTAAATGAATATAATTTAGGCATCACTTACCAGACACCCGACTGTAAAATATAATAAAAGCTTCAGAATTCTTAAACAAGAATAAAATTTGCTGTACTAATTCGCAGGATACAATATCGAGTGCTGGATGAAGTGCCGGGTAAGAGTTATGAACTGTTCGTAGAAATTGTTATGGCCACTCTCAACCAATCAAATCGCTCTCACCCGATACACAATTACAATAATTGGACAAATACGTGGTGTGTACAACGCATGAAATGATGGAATCCGAAAATATTGTTGTCACATAATAATCACGTGACATTTGCTTGGTGCGATATGCTCAGGACAGGGGGCTATTAAATCCATTGATTACATAATGTTTGTGCTGTTTAAAGGAAATCCCCATCGGGGCCCCCTATACTTAACATATTTTTAGCTCACCTGAGCACGTGTGCTCAGGATGAGCTTTTGACGGATGTCCGTGTCGTCCGTCGTCCGTCCGTCGTCCGTTCGTCCACAATTTGTTCGTTTGCACTCTAGCATCTTCATTTTATGAGCAATTATCTTCAAACTTTAAAACTATGTTTATAACCATAAAATCTCGGCCAAGTTCGATTATGGCTGATATCGGAACATTAGGTCAGGTGTTATGCCCCTTTTAAAATTCAAAAAAGCCAGATTTCACATTGTTTGCACTCTAGCATCTTCATTTCATGAGCAATTATCTTCAAACTTTATATCAATGTTTATAACCATACAATCATGGCCAAGTTCGATTATGGCTGATATCGACATTAGGTCAGGGTTATGCCCCTTTTAAATTCAAAAAAGCCAGATTTCACATTGTTTGCACTCTAGCATCTTCATTTCATGAGCAATTATCTTCAAACTTTATATCAATGTTTATAACCATACAATCACGGCCAAGTTCGATTATGGCTGATATCGTACCATTAGGTCAGGAGTTATGCCCCTTTTAATATTCAGAAATGCCATAGTTTACACTCTAGCATCTTCATCTTTTGAGCAATCATCTTCAAACTTTATGGCAATGCTTATGACCATAAGGTCTCGATTGAGTTCAATTGTGGCTGAGATTCATCAATTAGGTCAGGAGTTATGCCCCTTTTAATATTAAAAAAATGCCATATTTCACTTTGTTTACACTCTAGCATCTTCATCTTTTGAGCAATCATCTTCAAACTTTATGACAATGCTTATGACCATAAGGTCTCGATTGAGTTCAATTGTGGCTGAGATGGGTCATTTAGGTCAGGAGTTATGCCCCTTTTAATATAAAAAAAGCCATATTTCACGTTGTTTACACTCTAGCATCTTCCTTTTTTAGCAATCATCTTCAAACTTTATGACATTGTTAATGACCATAATGTCTCAATTGAGTTCAATTGTGGCTGAGATGGGTCAATTAGGTCAGGAGTTATGCCCCTTTTAATACAAAAAATGCAAGATTTCACTTTGTTTATTCTCTACCAACTTCATTTTTTTAACAATCATCTTCAAACTTTAAGACAATGTTTATGAGCATAATGTCTCGATTGAGTTCGATTATGGCTGAGATCCGTCAATTAGGTAAGGAGTTATGCCCCTTTTAATATTCAAAAAATGCCATATTTCACTTTGTTTACACTCTAGCATCTTCATCTTTTGAGCAGTCATCTTCAAACTTTATGGCAATGCTTATTACCATAAGGTCTCAATTGAGTTCGATTATGGCTGAGATCGGTCAATTAGGTCAGTAGTTATGCCCCTTTTAATATTAAAAAAATGCCATATTTCACGTTGTTTACACTCTAGCATCTTCATTTTTTGAGCAATCATCTTCAAACTTTATGGCAATGCTTATGGCCATAAGGTCTCGATTGAGTTTGATTATGGCTGAGATCGGTCAATTAGGTCAGTAGTTATGCCCCTTTTAATATTAAAAAAATGCCATATTTCACGTTGTTTACACTCTAGCATCTTCATTTTTTGAGCAATCATCTTCAAACTTTATGGCAATGCTTATGGCCATAAGGTCTCGATTGAGTTTGATTATGGCTGAGATTCAGTAATTAGGTCAGGAGTTATGCCCCTTTTAATATTCAAAAAATGCCATATTTCACGTTGTTTACACTCTAGCATCTTCATTTTTTGAGCAATCATCTTCAAACTTTATGGCAATGCTTATGACCATAAGGTCTCGATTGAATTCGATTAATGCTGAGATCCGTCAATTAGTTCAGAAGTTATGCCCTTTTAATCTTCAAAAAATGCCATATTTCACTTTGTTTACACTCTAGCATCTTCATCTTTTGAGCAAATCATCTTCAAACTTTATGACATTGTTAATGACCATAATGTTTCGATTGAGTTCAATTGTGGCTGAGATAGGCCATTTAGGTCAGGAGTTATGCCCCTTTTAATACAAAAAATGCAAGATTTCACTTTGGTTATTCTCTACCAACTTCATTTTTTTAACAATCTTTTTTAAACTTTAAGACAATGTTTATGCCCATAATCTCACAATCTGGTTCAATTATAACTGAAATTGACTTGAAAATTTAGGAGTTATACCCATTTCACCATAAAAAAAGCCAGATTTCACTTTTACACTCAAGCATCTTTATTTCTTAAGCAATCATCTTTCTCAGGTGAGCGACCAAGGGCCATCTTGGCCCTCTTGTTTTACGAATATGATAGTCCCTGTGCATTTTAGATTTACAAAAAGTGATTAAGAAATGAAAGGATTTAAATGTTTAATCTGCCATAATTTGGGACAATGTATGTGTAGATTAAATCACTAATTCAAATCAAATCTAGGTAATCCATCATGAAAGAACGAAATAAAAGAGATATTAAAGATTATATATTAAATATAAACATCTGTTATTACTGAATATTGTTTGTTTTGTCACTGATTAAACACTTAGAAAAAAATGTGTCAGTTAAAATAAAAAATGTACAAAAAATCGACACACGAAAGAGATCACAACTTCTGCAACCGCGTGACCTAAAACGTGTGCCTGAATTTGTTTTTAGTAGTTTAACTGCTAACAAATTACAAAGTAAAACCTTAAGAATAAACTTGATTAATAGTTTTTACAGAGTCATGACCTATTGAACATTCAAACGGATACAGTGAAAATTGTTCTAGTAAGTTTTAAGCATTTTAATTTTTAACGCAATTGTAATGTGGCTGTGTGAGTCAGATATTGACCTTCTGTGTAGGATAGGCCAGAGCACGAGCTTCGATTGTGTATCACCTCGGGCGCTTATTGCTTACGATATCGCATGAAGCACGTGCCCAGGTCACTTATAATCACATACCAAGTACATGAACATATTGTATGAAAACATAACTTCTGCAGTATCTTATAACCATTTTGTAACCAATGAAGTAAGATGTATAAACGTGTTGAGAGAGAGAGAGAGAGAAAAAAAAGGAGGGGATAGGGAGAGAGAGATTAGGTGTTGACATAGTCCTATTAAAATATTCCGTCGCTTTGAGATATTTTTTTAGTTGGGTCAAAGCAACGGAATATTAATAGGACTCCTGCATTGAGTCATGTTTGGATCTAAATGAAGTCTGATATTTCTATTGGGTGTTGGGTAAGATTTGGTTTGTATTGTGATTACCCTCTGTCCCTTACTTTGTAAGAAATTTTCAGGTCATTTTTTAAGTTTTGACATTTAATATATGTTACCGGGGTTACATAAATAAGGAGTCCGGTTGCAGGTTCTTGAATGTAATTGATTTAAAATAAAAACAAAACCTGTTGAAGAAAAAGAAAAGAATATGATCACAATAAACAATGCTATTCACTGAAAACAATTTCAACAAATTCAAATCGACAGTCTAATTTCAAACAAATACAATCTAGAAAAACCAAATAATTCACCGGGCGGTGGCAAACAATAAAGACTGTTAAAAAAGATTCAATAAATAAATCCTCCTAAGACAATGCTAACTTTACTGTCCGTGGACAAAACCCAGAATGAGAAAATGAGTAGAGCAGAGAAAGTAAGAAAGAAACGATACACATGACTGATTTACCCATCATACACTCGATCAGCACTCACAAAATGACACATCATGATGCACACTTTTCCTAAACAAACACACTCACTACTGACATGCACTAAATACACAAAACATGACAAGTGCATTGCACAGCATAAACAACAATGCACAATATCACATGAAACACAAATTTCTGTTAATGACATCAAATAATACCTGGGTAACATATAGTTTATTGAGAATTGAAAAGTGTAAATAATTCCTAGCCGAAATTGAAATACTAGTAGTATTTAATATTTCTTTTTTTTTTTGTTTTGTTTCTGTTGATTAAATGTTTGTGTTACCCAACACCCTGTTATTTATTTATTGATGTAATTGGGGTTGTTAGTATACATGTCAATTTTTAGTTAGTTATCCATTCATTCTTCCTTGACATTCATCTTTCATTCATTACAGTCCATGCATACAGATAAACCCGCCACCAAGCAGATGATACAATGAGTATGGGATATTTTACCCCCAGATAGGACGGTTGGACCACCCTACCCAGGATGTAGCGCTCCCATCTTCAGTCAGGCGTAGGAGCCCAACTGGAAAAAGAGGTGTGGCGGCAGCATGGCATAGTCCTGTGCGAATTTGAGACCCAAGGCGCAACCATCCACCACCACCGTCAGGCCATTATGGGTGAATTAACCCATAAGTTGAGGATATTGTGATTTTATGGAGCTTAAGATGCATTGTGTGTAGAGGGGATAGAGGTCCCTTGTGTGTTGTAGGTCTGTTTTTGAAGTGGTGATTTGAGATCTTATGTTTGAATTTAAGTTAGCCGCAGGGGTGGGTCTGATACGCCCAGAGGGATTTAAGATCCCCAACGTGCCCCGGCTTCTACCAAAAATTCATGCAGATAGTAGCCCATGGGTCTTGTTTGTTAATTTATTGGTTTGTTGTATGAGTTGAAGTGACAGGGGATTGAGATCCCTTGTGTGTTTCAAGTCTGATATGAGATCTTATGTTTGAATTTAAGTTAGCCACAGGAGTGGGTCTGATACGTCCAGAGGGATTTAAGATCCCCAACGTGCCCCAGCTTCTATCAAAAATTCATGCGGATAATAGCCCATAGATCTCATTTTTTTGTTGGGACCACAGAGTGTGTGAAATTCTTTCTTTCTTTTACAAGCGTTGAAGCCAATATTCCTTAAGTAATTTATGACCATTTGATGAATCATAACTTGATCTTTTTTTGCAGGGAAGAGTAGAATTTCTCTGTTGACTATTGTTATATTATGAGTATTCAGTGCTCTTTCTAATAAATCACGTTCATTTTTGTATTGTGTGCATTCAAAAAAGACGTGATCAAATGTTTCTTTTTCTGAGCACCATTCGTAGGCTGTTTTTAATAACTTTTCTTCACCCAAGATTTTAGCCTCAATTGGGTGATTATCCTGTCATGATTTGGATTTTCAGAATATTGCATTATTCTTATTGGGCATGTACCATATTTAAAGTTTTTTTTTCTGACTTGTAAGATGGGAAAATTGTGTCCCTAAAGAGTGAGTTGACTTTATTATTAATGATATGGTACATTTCTTTAGTGCTTAGTTTTATGCTTAACCTGTCGCCATTTACGGCTCCTTTTTTTGCTGCTAAATCAGCCAATTCATTACCATTTATACCGACATGACTCGGTATCCATATGTATTTGATATTTATATTGTTATTGGCTAACATGTTATTGAGTGATATAATTTGCACTATCAGATTTTGTCGAGAGCTTGAGTAACCATTTTCTAGAGACTGTAGTGCACTTAATGAATCTGTGAAAATAGCGATATTGCTAGGGAGTGAGATTTTAGATCTCTTAAAGTTTAACCATTGTAATACTGTGCTGATTGCTACCAGTTCACAGGTGAAGATTGATAATCTATGATCTAGCTTGAGGCTTCTATCTTGAATTTTCTCATTATTTTGGTCCATTATCACTATTCCTGCGCCTGCATTTTCTTTCTCAATATCTCTGCTGCCGTCAGTATAGATTGACCAATCCCTATGGATTTGAGATATATAGTTGTTAGCGATGTCTAGATTTACTGACGGATTGACCTGTTTATTAATATATTTGGCTAGGCTTGTATCTATATGAAGAGTTTGCAGCCCATTTAGTGCCTTTAAACAAAGTTTTTCAATTTCATTTTCTTTTAGTTGATACTTCTATATAAATCAATTGTTTCCTGCGCGTACGGCTTTTTAGCTCTTTTCAATTTAGCTACTCTTGAGGAACAACCAGGACCTATTTTGATTTCTTTATTTATTGGGAAGGAATCTCCTAATGGGGTTGACCGAGCCCAGTATTTTAGCATACATTTTTCTCTATGAAGATTCAGGGGTATTTAGCTACATTCTATGAGCAGGGGTACTGTGGGAGTATGTTGCTTACAGCTTGTTATGACCTTGAGGGCTTTATTTTGTAGAACTTGTAACTTGTTCAGTATTTCAGGACATGCTGAGTTATAAGCAATGCTACCATAGTCAATTTTGGATTTAATAAGGCCTTTGTATACTGTTAAGAGTTTGTTTTTTTTACTGCATCCCCAGTTGTGGCCTTTGATGCACTTTAATAAATTGATGTCAGATTCACATCTTTTATAAGGTTCATTATATGGTATCTCCATGTGAGTGTTTTGTCAAAGGTCATACCTAATAGAGTTGCAGAGTCCGAATATGTAAGGGTTTTACCACATAACTTCAGTTTTGGAATCCTAGGGCTGTTTTCATCTAAACTAACTCTTTGTTTTCTTGAGTTTTGAGGGGATTTATCACAAATCCAAATTTTTTGCTCCAATTTTCAATAGAATTGAGTGCTTCTTGAATACTTCTAATTCCTTTTTGTAAAGATTTGTGTGCTGTTGTCCAAATTGCTCTGTCATCTACAAGTTGAGATTTTTGTAACTATTTTTGGACTTGTTATTCATATTGATTATATGATCTCTAAATATGTTCATAATGATTGAAAAGATAATTGGAGAGAGTATGCTACCTTGAGGGCAACCATTAATCGTTTCTCTAGTTTCCGAGTTTGTTCCACCATATTTCACTTTGATTTTTCTCTGCTTTAGGAAATCTGCTAGCCAATGTAACATTCTATCTTTAATTCCTATTTTCTTTAAGTAGAGAATTGCCACTGTGTTCCACATTTTATCGAATGCAGATGATAAGTCTAGGAATACGGCTATTACATTTTGACTTTTGGATTGTGCTTTTCTTATGTCATTTTCTAATTTAACTAAATTGTCTTCACAAGAGTGATTTGCTCGGCATCCAGATTGAAAGTCTGAGATCAGGTTGTTTTCTTCTAAAAATTGGCATACTCTGGGCTTTATCATTTTTGAACAGGGTTGCTTGCAACCCTGTTCTATGGAAGCTGAACAGGGTTGCTTGCAACCCTGTTCTATGGAAGCAACAATTTTGTACTACACATCATTCAGATTTCCCGCTTGTTTACTGCGTGGAAAAAATAGTTTCAAATTCTTCTTCCTTTATAATTTCTCAATGATGACCTGTAGTCTGTTTCGCTTCCCCACGAACGTGAAGGAAAGGAAAAAATGGGTCGACCGCTGTAGGTATGGCGATGATCTAACAATATTTAACGTTTAGATTTCAGTGTTTAAATAAAGCAGCCCTATTTCGGGTGGTGACTATTGCTTCGGATATTTTAAAAAAGTTTATGAATTTTCGTGGTTTTAATGATTTTCATCATAATAAACCTATATTGAGGGGGCAAATATGTTTCTAAATTTAGTTTTGTCCATATCTGACCAAATGAAACCCTTTATTTCTATCGTATTTAAAAATGTCGCCCTATTTCGGACATGGAACAGTTCTTCGGATATTTCTCTCAAATGACTCTGATATTATCCAAAATGGATATTATAACTATTATTATCGTTAACCAAAGGATTTGAAAATTATTTCAACGAGAGTATTTAAGACAGCGGTTATTAGCATATTTAAATATGCAAGTGAATGTAAATACCCTAATATATAATACATTTAAATTTAAAGCTATGAAGATCAACATGTAGAATCCATTTATTACATGTATTAAACATCACCCTGGCAGTGATGAAACTTTATGGTTTTTGCGAAAATGACATGGCACAAAATAAGAAGTGCTTTTGCTTATACATATGTAATCATACTATGAAATGTTGATTCATCATTGTATGAACTATTTTTGTTGGACCTTTTCAGACGTGCAGACAGGGAGGTCAACAGCAATGACCGAATTTGCATTTGTCACTTCATTGATGGCAAGAAGGAAAATGGACCAACCATTTTCACATTCAGCAAAAATGTTGGCAGCTTTCCAGAGATACCCACACCACAAAGGTATACATGAATAAGAATGTTTTATTATTTTCAACCAGAAATAATTGTCTAACAAAATATTATAATAATATTATCATTCCAGATAGAACTTTATAAAAGCAAATGTTTAAACTGATGAACCTCGCACTCAGTTCCAGAAATGATTGACAGAGTGTCAGGATAATGAGACTGCATGGGTTAGGTATCATGTCACATATCTCTTGTGGCAACACTATATCACAGTAATAATCTGTCTCAATAGGACTTCATATTATTGACTAACTCCTAGTTTCAATTAGACTGAGTCTTCAAATGACTGAAATATTGTTGCTTGGACATTAAACCTGAGAAACAAAACTGATTGAAGCAGAATAAAGGTACTTACCAATATTGCTGTAGGCATAATATTTGCACTAGCTAGCAGGGTATTGGCTTTACAAAATGATTTTTGATTTGTAAAGTTTCCAGACAGCAATCATTTAATTGAAGTATGTTTTTAGTACAAACACCACATGTTGTAATTAATATTTCAATAACAAAGGCAAAGTTTACAAAAGCTCAAAACCATCACCCCAGTAACAAAAACAGCTTTTAGGTTTTTATTTATCAAAATGATATTACAGTAACTGCTTCTTTCCAATATAGACGAAAAAGACAAAAGGTAGAGTCAGTTAGTGAGATAGTGTCCACAACTGAGGAACATGGAGCTATAGGGGATGGAGCTTCAGCTCTTGATCACAGCTACCATCTACAAATTCCTGACTGTGAGGATACTGATGGAGAACACACAGTACAAGTGAAATCTGGTATATATGAATAAATATAATAAACTTGTTTATGCAAAAACCATTCCTTTTATATTTAACTTGATCACTTTCTGTCCGACTGAATTAAGGAAAAAAGCATCTTAAGAAAGTTAATAAAATCTTCAGTTATTGTGTTGAAAGAGCAGTTGCTTGAAGTAGGTTTATGTTGAATACCCATATTAAGAATATATTATGAAGCTGGAAATTTGGCTTGGCACAGCCGGGGATTGAACTTGGGTCTCTGGATAACAGGTCCAACATTTTAACCACAAAATGACCACAATCTCATGTTCATTTGACTTAAAAATTAAGCATAAGATGCGAGAACTACTCTGTGCCGAAGTACATAGTGACTTAAAGGGTCTCCAAATGCCAAGTTATAATCTGCCCAAAATATCTTTATGATAGGGGTTTTAACCATTAACTGTTCTTTTAGTTCAAGACCTGGAAATGGAGATAGCTGGTCTGGAAAGAGAAGTAGAAATGTTACGGCTGCGAAAACCAAAAATGAAGTTACAGGACATCATTCAAGACACAGATAAGGTTAGCCTCTATATAATTATTCAATGCTAATTTCCTCCCCATCTAAAGCAAATATATTTCTAGTAAATATGATGATTTTTAACGATATGAAGGAAAATGTATTGTTTTGCATTAATAATTTCCTGTCTCTGCCATAAGTACAAACACACTTTTGGGCAATGGTAGATATACTAATCAAATCATCATATAGAGGCAGATCCAGAGGGGGGTACCGTGGGTCCTGACCATACCTGAGAATTGGCTAATATGCCTTAATCATGCATAAAATAGTGGGGAAAAGGGGCATGACCCCCCTGGAATTTGGCATCCCCTCCTCGTACCGTGATTTTCAGGTGTGGTCTCCCCCACCCCCCATGTACAGTTAGTGAATTTCATACTTAGAATTGGGCATGGTAATTATCCCTTTCAGGCCCCCCCCCCCCAAAAAAAAAACAAAAAAACAAACAACAAAAAAAAAAAAAACAAATTTCTGGGTCCACACATCTACGATTTGTCTTCATCATATCAACAAAATACTTTTGTTATATTCACAGATGTTGCTGTATACTTCCTTGCCAGCGGATGTTTTCAACGTGTTGGCCAACATGCTTAAAAGAATGGCACCTTTCAATTATTATGCTGGATGGACAGTTACCTGTTTCAGTCTAGAAGACCAACTCTTAATGGTCCTGATGAAGTTAAGGTTAAACTGCAAGGACTTAGATTTAGCAGAGAGATTCAATACAAGCAGGGCAACTGTGTCAAATTTTATCAACACTTACATTTCTGTGCTGCATGAAATTTTATATGATGGTGTCTTAAAGCTGTTGGTATCCCTACTCAGTTGAAATGTAAGGGGTCTATGCCAAAATCTTTTGAAGACTTTAGTTCTGCCAGGATAGCTATGGATGCTAAAGAGGTCTTTCAAGATGTTCCATCTGACATGAACTGTCAGTCTCTTTCATACAGTAACTACAAAAGTAGGCATACTGTCAAAGCCGTTACCTGTGTCGCTCCTAATGCAGCATTAGTATATTGTTCTGATTTGTATCCAGGGTCAACATCAGATGCAGCCATTGTAGAACACTCTAGGTTACCTGACCAGTTACAGCCAGGCGACATGATATTGGCTGACAAAGGTTTCAATATATTTGACAAACTGCCTGCTGGCGTTTCACTAAATATTCCTCCTTTCATGTCAAGCAAAGGTCATTTTACCACAGAGGAGGCAGAACTTTGTTTTAAGATTGGAAGAAATAGGATTCATGTTGAGCGAGCTAATGAACGTATAAAGAATTATGACATTTTAAGTCACATACCAGCCCAATACAGGCATTTATCAACAAAAAATTTTTCAGGTTTGCTGCTGTCTTGTAAATCTTCAAGCACCATTGTTAAAGGAAATTGCAGATAAATATGAAATTGTCCAGACTTAAAAGTGTCAAAGAAATCTTAATATTCACTTTGAGAACATAGTTTGTTTAGTAAACCTGTACATGTATAAATCCAATTCACGGTATTCGGTTATTTGAGACTGTGTACTTGAGACAGATATAGTGCTGCCACATTGCAGTATACTTCAAAAACATGCAGGATACTGTACACAGTCATATTATCTGACACTGGGTAACCAGTTTTGGATATACGGTACTATAAATGGTAAGCGCCATTAAGGAACTATCAGTACACTTGACCAGTTTGAGATATTATCTAGCATTATGTTTAGCTCGACTATTCAGAGAATATGGAGCTATTCTATCGCCCGGCGTCGGCGTCAGCGTCGGCGTTGCAGTCATATCTAAGAAACCAGTAGGTGTATTGCAATCAACTTCAACAATCTTTCTAGGCCAAAACAACCTAAGAACCAAGGGGACAATCTTGATTGAATTTTACTCAATTATGGTCTTTTCAACTTAGAAATTTGCGTTAACATTTTTGGTTAAAGTTTTACTGCAACTAAGTTAATATCATAACTCTGTAACCACTTGGTGTATTGGATTTAAACTTGACACAAGTTTTCCTAAGCATGAAACCAACCTACAGAACCAAGATGGACAACTCTTGCTAGAATTTTACTTATATTATTAGCCTTTTTCGACTTAGAAATTTGCGTTAACATTTTTGGTTAAAGTTTTTTGCAACTAAATTAATGTCATTACTCAGTTACCCCTTTGTGTATTGGATTTAAACTTCACACAAGTCTTCCTAGGCATGAAATGGGACCTGCAGAACCAAGATGAACAACACTTGCTAGAATTTTACTCAAATTATGGGCCTTTTTCGATTTGCGTTAACATTTTTGGTTTAAGTTTTTCTGCAACTAATTTAATATTATTTCTCAGTAAGCACTTGGTGTATTGGATTTAAACTTCACACAAGTCTTCCTAAACATGAAATGGACCTGCAGAACCAAGATGAACAACTCTTGCTAGAATTTTACTCAAATTATGGACCTTTTTCGACTTAGAATTTGCGTTAACATTTTTGGTTAAAGTTTTTCTGCAACTAAGTTAATATTATTACTCAGTAAGCACTTGGTGTATTGGATTTAAACTTCATACAAGTCTTCCTAAACATAAAATGGACCTGCAGAACCTAGATGAACAACTCTTGCTAGAATTTTACTTAAACCATGGGCCTCTTTCGACTTAGAAATTTGCGTTAACATTTTTGGTTAAAGTTTTTTGCAACAAAATTAATGTCATTACTCAGTAACCCCTTGGTGTATTGGATTTAAACTTCACACAAGTCATCCCAGACATGAACCAAACCTGCAGAACTAAAATTTTAATAAATTTAATTAATTAAATTTAATTAATTAAATTAATAATAATTATTAAATACTTATAGAAAATTAAAAAACTTTTCCATGATTTTTTTTTTCGAATTATGACCTGAGTTTTACCGAGAATTAAAGAGAACATGCTGCTAAATTGAGTCACATAAATTATTTTAATACTGCTTTAATACAATGGTATTTAATTACAATGGTAATTCTTATGCAGCACAGAAATGTAATGTTTATTTGTTTGTTGGATTTAATGTCCCGCCAACAGTATTTCAGTAATTTGGAGACAATGTCTATTTGAGACAGATATAGTGCTGCCACACTGCAGTATCATGCCGTAGACATGTGGCATGATACAACACCCAGTCACATTTTCCTTACACCAGGCAAACTACCCTTATATGCTAAGTGCCAAGCAAGGGAGCTATAACAGTAGTATAACTGTCAGTACCATTTTTTATGAATTTGGTATGTCATGGCTGGGGATCGAACCAACGACCTCCTGCTCCCACAGTGGATGCTCTAACCACTTGGCCAACTGGGTAGGTCAAAGAGGATAATATTTAAATATCATTCTTTGTAAAATCATGGTCCGAAATAAAGGCTGTAAGCATCATCTGTAAACATGGATGTTTTGTAAGAACAGAATTGACTGTTAAAACTTATTCTCATATTATTTTGAGGCCTATTTTCACATTTTGTTTTCTCTGGCTTGATAACTTATTGTATTCCAAAACCATTGTACTTAAGCATTTTTTTTCAAATGTACATTTGATCTTTTACTTTAAGTTTTTCTTTCAGATGTGCATTTGATACTTTACTTTTGCAATATTTGCAGCTGCTATCATTTTAGGTGTGGCAATAATCAGAAAAATATTTAATGTTAAAAGGATTTCCAATACTGTCAAACAGTAAAGTCATCGCTATCTTGTTTGTTTCGCATACTCGACTATAGATTCAAAGTTTGTAGATTAGATACCCATTTTTGACAAAGATTTTTCAAGACCTTCCCAGGAAATACTGATCCAACCCAGGATTTTTAAAATTTAATTAAAATTTTTAACAAAAAAAATGAATATTTATCAATTTTATTGTTAAGTATTGCATTCCCCCCCCACCCCCCCACACACACACAATAAAAACACATTTTTATATTAAAATGAGGAAATGTTCACAAACTTTACAATGTCCTTGTGATTAAAGAACTTATTGTTTGTGCTTGTCACTTATCGCCCAAACATTCACAAAAGAAACTATTAAGTGTTCAAACAATATTTTAAGTGCCATGTTTACCTTAATAACAAGTCATTTGTTTCATATAATTGGAAAAATGTGAATGTGATAAATTTGCATAACAATGAAATGTTCCTTGTTAAGGGTGTCAAAATGCATCTGTATGAGGTAAAGGGTTAATATACCCCCACATATTTAGAATCTGAGGGCACTATATATAGAAGTCGCATCTTTCCGTCAGATTGTAGGCAAACTATGTACTGTTTCTCTGCTACCAAAAGTCAGATTTTGATAAAACTTCACAATATTTTAGTATCATGTCTAGTTTCACATATTGTTGGATGCGGTAGGTCGGTGGTTCTACCCGGATGCCTCCGTGCATTCGAGGTCTTCCTCCACCTGTAATTATCTGGACGTCGCTATATGACGGAAATACTGTCGAAGCGATGGTAAACCCAAATAGTCAAGTCAAGTCATATTGTTGGAACATCTTGATTGGATACATTCTAAAGGAGTTGTGGCCCTTGCTTGTATTTATTTAGCATAAATTGTCCACACTATATACATGTATCTCAGTTACCATTTGTTGGATTTATATTTAACTTCATAGTAGATGAAAGTATCAGTATAATTTTACACATTGTTGGAACATCTTGATTGACTACATTTTAAAGGAGTTTTGACCATATTTTATATAAATTTAAAATATCTTGTCCATGCTATTTTTTTCAGCTACCATTATTTAGATTTTGATATTACTTTACTTCACAGTTTTCATAAGTATAAAAAGTCAAATTCCACATATTGTTCGCTAGTCATTTAAATGAGTTATGGTACTTTTGATATACATGTATTTTGTTAAATTTATTCTATATATTTTGTCTACACTGTTTCTCGGCTACAGTTGGACTGATTTTAATTTTTACATCAGTGTATTTTGTAACTACCCTTGATTAGATATTCAGTAATAAGTACAAAGCCCACAAGAGCATATATTAGGTGTGTCATGCTTGCATCAATTTTCATTGATGTATGGCCTTTTGTCATGTTTCTGTAGAACTGTTTTTAGCTCACCTGAGCACAACGTGCTCATGGTGAGCTTTTGTGATCGCCTTTTGTTCGTAGTCCGTGCGTGCGTGCGTCCATCGTCAACAATTTCTTTAAACAACATCTCCTTCTAAACTACTCACTGGATTTTGATAAAACTTCACAGGATGTTCATATGGGCCCTTTACCAAAGTTGTTAAAATTATTTTGATTGGTCAAAAATCTAGGTCACAGGAGCTAAAATAGATTTTAAAAATGAAACTTTTAAAAATCTTCTTCTCCAAAACCACAAGGCCTAGCCTTTTGATTTTTGGTATGTAGCATGATCTTATGACTCTTTACCAAGATTGTTCAAATTATGACCCTGGGGTCAAAATTGGCCTGCCCCAGGGGTCACTTGCTTTAACATAGGCTAATATAGGAAAAACTTGAAAAAATCTTCTTCTCAGAAACCACAAGGCCTGGAGTTTAGATATTTGGTATGTAGCATTGTCTACTGGGTCTCTACAATGTTTTTACAAATCATGACCATTTGGTCAAATTTGGCCCCACCAAAGGGGTCCCTGATTTTACATAGGCTAATATAGGAAAAAACTTGAAAAATCTTCTTCTCAGAAACCACAAGGCCTGGTGTTTAGATATTTGGTGTGTAGCATTGTCTAGTGGATCTCTTCTACGTTTGTTCAAATCATGGCCCTGGGGTCAAAATTGGCCCCACCCCAGTGGTCACTTGATTTAACATAGACTAATATAGGAGAAACCTGAAAAATCTTCTTCTCAGAAATCACAAAGCCTGGAGTTTAGATATTTGGTATGTAACATGGGCTAATAGACCTCTACCCAGTTTGTTCAAATCATGATTCATGCATTGTCTAGTGGATCTATATTTAGTTTGTTCAAATCATGGCCCTGTGGTCAAATTTGGCCCCGCCATTGGGGTCACCTGATTTTACATAGGCTAATATAGAAATAACTTGAAAATTCTTCGTTTTAGGAACTAGAAAACGCATGGCCTGGTGTTTAGATATTTTGTGAAAATTGGCCCTGCCCCAGGGATCACTTGATTTTACATAGACTTATTTTGGAAAAAAGCTTGAAAAATTTCTTCTCAAAAACCACAAGGTCTGGAGTTTAGATACATGTATTTGGTATATAACATGGGCTAATAGACCTCTACCCAGTTTGTTCAAATCATGACCCTGGGGTCAATTTTTTTAAAAAAAAATTTGGGTTCTATATAGAAACCCCGTTTATTTTCCCCGTAATAGAGTACACAGGGTCGGGGCCATCCCCATGTACCCTTACAAATCATGTCAAGTGTTATTATAGAAAGTGTTACAACAACACAAAGCAAATATCATTTTAACCCCTTGGGTCAAAATTGGCTCTGCCCCAGGGGTCACTTGATTTTACATAGCCTAATGATATCAGGTGAGCGATCCAGGGCCATCATGGCCCTCTTGTTATTACTTTTTATGCCTTGTGCTATTTTACTATATCATATCAGCAGTTTAATGTTTCAATATGTATAAGATCTATCAGTCATGCGTGTGTGTTTTTTCATTACTCAGCTGTGTTCATTTTAATCTGATGTGTTTACAATAACTGACAAAGCAGCATCATCATTTTCATTGATAGTTTTTGTTATTTATAATTCTTAGCTCACCTTTGCACGAACTTGTAAAAGTACAAAAACTGAAAGTTTATTTTTAGCTTGACTATTAAGAGAACAGTCCAAGCTATTGTGGTCACCTATTCATCGGCGTCGGACTGCTGTCCATGTAAAACATATTTGTCAACTTTCCTTGCATTAATCTTTATATAAAAAATTCATATGATCTTTTGTGGCAAATGCATGTAAATATGTTCTTGATTTTAACATGTTCTTTAAACTTGATCTTTTGTGCCAAATGCATTGTGCCAAATGCACGTAAATATTTTGATTTTAAAAAGTTCTTTCAGTTGATCGTGTGCCAATGCATGTAACAAGTTCTTTTGATCTTTTGTGCCTGTATGTAAATGTTCTATATTCATATCAGACCCACTTCAGACATCAGCATTCTTACAGATTATTTCACTCATTAGTAATGGCTTATTATAAAGAGATAAACTTATTTCAGAAATATATATGCATGTGCCTATTTATATTACCGGTACTTTAAACTTTTAGTATAAAAGGTATCAACATGAAACTTCATATGTGGATAGATCTCATCAAAGGGTGGGGGGTGCAGTGACCAACAACCATAACTTTCATGTGCATATTTGAGTTATTGCCCTTTGTAAATTTTCATACTTCATTTCTGTCTAGGCTGTAACTCAAAAAATATAGAAGGTATTAACATGAAACTTAACCTTTCCTATAATATGTCTTTTGCCTCCACCTAGCGGTGCTCTTGTTTTTTTTTTCTTTTGTATACATTTATTTTTAATAATTTAATTGTTTTGTTGTTATTGTTGTTGTTTGTTTTTTGTTTTATGCATTTTGATCATACTACTGCAAACCATTATTACGGTAAATTTTAGCTCAGTTACTTGAAGAGTTACGTAATGCCATTTAATCAACATGTATTTTAGTGAGGTTAGTAAACGCCATCCTAATCATGCTATATGCAACGTTATGTTGACAAGTCCTTTTCATTCATACCATTTACAGATGAAGGTCAAGTTTGGTTTTAATCCACTTATTTCTGACAAAAATATGGGCATTAGATTTACAAAACTGTCAAACATTCTAAATTAGATCATTTTTAATATTTTTTCATTATATTTCAAGCATTATTTCAAGCAATATTTCAAGTTTATTAAATTCATATACTGATTAAGGTTAGTCAAAATGTTATCTTTTGTTTGATATTTTTATTATGTTCACTACACAAGCATTAAAATGATACAAAATGTTTGTTTGTCCACTGTTTCTTACATTACAGGTAATAATTCCTTGAATTTTTATCATCACGTGCTGCTGGTTTAACAATAGCTCCATTCACAAGAGCACAATGGGTTTGTATAACTACCAGAGACCATTGTTAACAACACGTTGCGCTTGATCTTCAAATATATTTCTGCCCATTGTATTTAGCCTACCGTTCATGCTGGCCGCGGGGTTAGAGTGTCCACTAAGACTGCTTGATCCAGTGAGAGGATAATGTTACTGGGTGTGATATCACACCACATGTGTACAGCAAGAAACTGCAGTGCGAAAACACATTATCCATCTTGAGCAGACGACCTCCAAAAACCAGATCTCTGATTGCCTAGTAGTTCTGAAGCACGTCATTGGTTTATTCACATTTTGCCACATACCGAAGTTTTTAAAAATGGAACTGATATACCTCCCTTGCATGGCACTCAGTATAATAGGGGTAGGTCTAGAATATATTGGCCAAGTGTCTGTAACTGCGTGTGGTATCCTGCTTAAGCAGTTGACTGAAATGCTGTCGGTTGGTATCACTGTACAGTTGTCCCAGTATTAAGCGGTCAACCTGCATCTAACGGTCAGTTTTTGATATCCCAAAATAGAATGTTATATGTTTAACCTTCATTGAACGATCACCTCTGTTAAGAGGTCACATTTTTTGTACCCTTGGTTGGCCGCTTAAGACAAGTTTGTATTTCAATTTTTAGAAGAAAATAAGAGCTATTGTACTCGCAACAGTATTACTCATCTGCTGTCAACCCAGGTTCAGTGGTTAGAGCGTCCGCCTCAGATGCATAGGTAGTCAGTTTGATCCCCAGTCACGACATACTACAGTCGTCAAAAATGGTACTGGTATTGCTCCCTTGCTTGGCGCTCAGCATATAAGGGTAGTTCCAGGACTGGTTGGCCCGTTGTCAGGATAATATGACTGGGTGTGGTATCATGCCAGATGTCCACGGCTTATACTGCAGTGTGGCAGCACTATATCTCTTTCAAGTAGACATCGTCTCCAAATGACTGAAATACTGTTGGTGGGACGTTAAAACCATCAAACAAACAAATCAGTCCAGGTTGTTTGTGCTCTAGCAAACGTAAATGGATCTCAAAAATGCTACATCAGCAAAGTTAGATAACCTACATGAATTGACTATAACCAAACAAAAAATGTACACCAGACAAAAACTTTCATCTTAAAAAAACCCTGTTCTTTCAGCGCTTTGATTTGTAAAAGTTTCGTGAAGGTAGATGTCAGGGATATTGGGCGATAAGAGCTAGGTGATTCTTTGGGTTTCTTTGGTTTTAACAGGGGGATAATAACTGCTACACTCCATGAATCAGGGGTTTTCCCTGTGTTCTATGAATTGTTTAATAGTTTGAGGAGAGTTTTTTGGCAGTTGGAGGTAGGTTTTTAAGGGCTTTATAATGTATACCGTCCTCCCCTGGGGCTCCATTTTTACAGAGTTTCAGTGCTCGTTCCAGTTCTAGTAGACTAAATTCAGCATTATATGGAATATTAGTGTGTTTTTCATTTTCTGTCAGTTTCATGAAGTTATCAAGGATTCTTTTGCTATTGCGTTTTTGTTCGATGAATTCTCTAGTGAACCCTTCATCACTGCTAACAGTTTTGAAATGTTGAACTAGGGCCTCAGCTTTTTCCTTAGGATCTGTTATTGTTTTGCCATTTACCATGAAGGGGAGGTTGCTTGGAGGGGGTCTACCTTTGATTTTGCTAATAAATTGCCAAAGTTCTTTAGACTTAGTTTTGCTATTGATGCCCGAGCAGAATTCCTCCCATTTGACACTCTTTGCTCTATTTATTATTCTTTTTGCTTCTGTTCTAGCTGTCCTGAAAGTTTCATAATCTAGGGGTCTTTTTTTGTCTTTAAGTATTTTCCTGAATCTTTCTCTTTTCTTAACTGCTGCTTCACACTCTATAGTCCACCATGGGACAGGGTTGTTTTTGTGTGTTTTGTTTTTTGGGATTGTTTTGTCAAGTATGTTTTGAAGGATGTTGTAAAAGTGTGTGAAATTTTTCTCTATATTATTTTCGTTATGTCATAGTGAAGTTTCATTGTAGCCAATTCTTGAAATTGTTTCCAATTTTCAACTGTAGCTTTGTTAAAGTTCCATTTTTCATTTTTTAGATTTTTTTCTATCTGAGTTTTAAATTGAATTGTTATTTCAATTGGTAGATGATCACTACCCATAGAGTTGTCAATGACATAAAATTCTGAGTGGGGTTGGAATTTAGCTGAGATAATGGCTAAGTCTACTGCACTGTCTTTGTGTCCATGTGAAGTTGTATTATGGGTGATTTGCCCATCATTTACTACATTTAAATTTTTTGAGTGTAACAGATCTAAGAGGGGGTCAGCCTCGCCGTCGCACCTAAAGTCCCCTATGGGGTTCCATATTATATGTTTTAGGTTGAAGTCTCCCATAATGATGCTATTTTTGCCTATGTTTTTAATTATTCTATCATAGTTTCATTTTGAATTATATTTGGTTTGGGGGACATATACATTATAAATTTCAATGCCTTCTTTCTGACCATATAGTTTGATGCCACATGTTTCTATTTCGCAGTTCGATTCTAGCTTTATTTCTGTGAATTGAAGGCCTGTTCTAACATATATACAGACTCCACCCCCATTTGTGCAGTTTGATTTGGGTTTGTTGATGGGAGCTTGGTAACCTTTGAGTCTGGGGGCTTTTTGGTTGGGGTGAAGTCTTGTTTCTTGAATGCATATTACATCTATTTTACAATCTATGTTGTTAAGAAAATGCTGTAGCTCAAAAGCTTTTTTACTCTCATTATCTGTTTTAAAAGAGTTTGCATTCCAGGATATGACGGCGAGGCTGGATTCATTATTTTGCTGTTGGCTTGTCGCCGCCATAATTAATATTAATTATTTATGTGGTGTAATTGTCTGGACTTTTAGCCTATCATTGTAAGGTTAGTACCCAAATGGGCGTGGAGGGCCTTGTAGAAGTTGGAAGTGTCCTGGGAATGGGGGAGGGTGGGGTCCATTCCAGAAATGGGTGGGTGGGGGTCTCGGTAGTAGTGGTCTCTTGTGATGTTTGTTCCAGTATCTGGGGGGTGGGGGCTCGGTGTACTGGTGGTCTGTGTGTGGTGTTCTGAGATGTTTTGTTTGGTTTGTTATGTGTTGGTGGTCTGTTGGTCTGTCTAGCTGTTGTTGTTGGTTGGTCTTGGGATGATGCTGTGTTGGTATTTGGATGCAATTCATTGGTCAGAATGTCAATGATCTCGGTTTCTGTTTTCCCTACTAGTGTTTTGGCAAGTTTTTGTATGTTAAGTGTTTGTTTTTTGTCTTGTCTTGGGTATTGTACTGGTATTGGGGCGGGGGTTGGTGCTATTCCGGCTCTGGTCTGTTCTTCATTGTATTTTCTTTGTATTTCACTGTTTTTTTCTGTTGATGTTATTTATATAGTTAATGTAAGCTTTGCATCCTTTATGCGGCGCTGTGGTTACCCTTACAGTTTGCACATTGTTTTTTGTTTCGTTGGTGCACTGAGCGTGTGAGTGGGGTCCTGCACAATGAGGACATGTGGTTTTGCCGCCACATATGGAGAAATGATGACCAAATTTCTGACAGTTATTACTTCTTAAAGTTTGCATGTAACTATGCTGGTTTAGCAGGTCCTTAGTGAGGCTGTCAATGTTTGCATTTTGTGGGATGGTGATTATGCCTTTTGCTTTGGCTGTACTTTCTTGTTCGATTTTCAGGTCAATGTTGTTGCTATATTGAAAATTTTTGGCTTGTGACATTTGATCATTGCGTAACTTGAATCTCATTTTTCTTCCTTTGCTTGCTAAAAGTCTGATTAGGTGTGAGCCGATTGATTTGGTGACTTTGTCTGCAATATTCTCTCAGGCTTTGGGTGACTGTTATGGTGGATATGATGGCCACCGTTATCATGACCCACAGTGGTTGTAGTGTGTTCTTGTGTTTTGTTGCAGGAGTTGAGTGGTCTGTGTTGGTGTTTTCTAGTTGGGGTATGGGTGAGGTTGCAGGAGTTGAGTGGTCTGTGTTAGTGTTTCCTAGGCGGGGTAAGGGTGAGGTTGGGTTTGAGTCGATGTTATCTCCTTCATATTGGCTTGTCGGGGTTGAGGTTAGCCCGGCCACTACTTGAGAATAGGAGGGATTTGGGTTGGGGTGGGTGGGGTTTTTTGTTTTCTGTTTCCGTGACCAGTAACTTAACAGGGGTGGCAAAGAGCATTGAATGCTCCTCCTCTGACTGGTAGCTCTCATCTATTACTAGCCGTTTGCTAAGGGGTTACCCATTGCTGCTAAGACTACTGTCACTTAGAGCAGATCTATTTCTTTTAGCAACCATTTTGACTGGGGATAGTGGATTAGAGTGAGAGTTAGGTCAGAAATGATCAGTTTAAGGGTATTCTTTGTGTTTTACACTGAGAACTGGGTTCAACTCCCAGGAGACTGTTTTGACCCAATTTGAGCTCAGATATTGGGATGTACTTTTACTGATGCACTTGACCTACTTTTTAATTTTGATATAGGGGTTTTGATAGGACGTTGATAAATTGCAACTGTCCAATCTAGGGATATGTCAATATACAAAATTTGGAGATTTTTCTTCAGAGATTTGAGCAGACGTTTTTGAGTCATGATTCTTAATTATGAATTTTGAGAGCTATCAATTTGAGAGAGGATTATAGAGGAGAATATAAAAATGGAGTAGGTAGAAGATAAATGAGGAAAAAAAAAAGGGAAGGAAGAAAAAAAAAAAAAAAAAAGGTGATATAGTGAAGAAAGGAAAAGGTGACAAAGAAAAAGTCCAGAATTTTAAGATACATAGTCCAGATAGAAAACACAAGAGCACAAGAACACAATAAGACACAACTAAATCACAGTTAAATCACAGCTAACTCAGTAGACTAACTCCACGGATCCTCTGTAATCCACGCAACTTTCCTGATTAACCAATTTAACAGAGAGAGGCTCTAAAAGCATGTCTGCCCTGATCAAATGATCAATCGAAAGTGAGTGAGTACATTATAACCTGACTGATAACGTTGCTTAATTAGGGTCCGTCTGCCTGCTCGGCTAAAACTAAAAGATATAGAAGATTTGCGCTTCACACTTGAAGTTAACTTTTATGGAGAGGTATGATTGTTGGTTATTGTTTCTTTTGTGTCAGAATTTGAACTTGTGGGAGAAATTTATTTGAGCTTGTTTGGTACATTATTTTTATGACTCTGTTAAGCCAATTTGACATGTATAATGATTTGTGTTCTCCAGCTATTTTAGAAGGCATAAATTTATAAAATGTTTTCCATTGTATTTGCAGCCTGCTAAGCAGTACTGTGAAAATTCATTGTAACATTAAGTTAAGAAGTGATTGATAAACTAATGTGTGACGTATGGTTGGATGATTCAAGCTGTTTAGGGACTTAAAATTATAATGTTGATGTTAACTATCAGACTGTATGATTAGCGCAGTGAATTGTGTAAATGCTTCTCACCAACAGGCTGTGGTTTGATTCCCCACTGGGGTAATAATGAAATGAAAGCTGGTCACTAGATTAAACAGGCACTTAGGTGTCGTCCCACAACAAATATAAGACCATCATAATTATGCCGCCGACTCAGAGTGATCAGTATGAGTTTTTGAGCTTATTTCCTGATTGTTGTAAAATTAAAGAAGGCTTATTATGAGTAATGGTGATTCAATTTAAATAAGAGGTTTATGTTTTAAATTCAGTAGACTTGGAGGGCCTGAAGGAGTTTTTTAGACTTATTCTTAAAAAGATTGACGAAAATACTTCCAGCCGTACTGGGTGATATTGCTGCAAAGGAGTATGTGACGGTAGGCAAGATACTTGGTAAGACGTTCATCTTCTGGAAATTTGTTATGCATATTAAATTATAAATGGTTGCATGAAAAAAAAGTAAACAAAACAGTGTCTGTGGTAATTGTGTGCAGAATTACATCTGTTACTACATTGTATGACCCAAAGTATTAAGTGGATTCATATAGATTTGCAGGGTTCCTTCTGGCTTATTCAAAATGCGCCAATTTTGATATTAAAAAAAAAAAAAAAAAAAAAAAGCATAAAAAGTTAATGTGAATCTCGATCAGCAAGTATTTAAAGATTGAAACTTACAAAGATTATTCATACTTTATTAATTAAGGCTACTTTAATGCAGGAGCATATATTTGGAATTAATAAATTTTGGGATATGTAGTTTTTCATGCAGGTCCTACTTTTCTCTACTTTTTAGCTCACATGAGCACAACGTGATTGCCTTTTATCCGTCAGTCTCGTGCGACCGGCTTCAACAATTTCCTTTAAACAACATCTCCTAAACCGCTGAATGGATTTTGACCAAACTTCACAGGATTGATCCTTATGAGGCCCTCTTTCTAAATTGTTCAATTTGTTTTGATTGGTTGAAAAAGTAGGTCACCGGAGCTAAAAATAGTTTTTTTTTAAAATGCAATCTTTGAAAATATTCCTCTCCAAAACCACAAGGCCTAGAGCTAAGATATTTGATATGTAGCATCATCTGGTGGACCTCTACCAATTTTGCTCAAGTCATGGCCCTGGGGTCAAAATTGGCTCCGCCCCAGTTGTCACTTGATTTTATATAGACTTACATAGGGGAAAATTGAAAAATCTTCTTGTCAGAAACCATGAGGCCTGGAGTTTAGATATTTGGTGAGTAACATGATCTAATAGACCTTTACCAAGTTTGTTCAAATCATGGCCCTTGGATCAAAATTGGCCCTACCCATTGGTCAAATGTTTTTATATAGACTTACATAGGAAAAAAATCTGAAAAATCTTTTTGTCAGAAACCACAAGCCCAGGAGTTTAGATATTTTGTTTGTAGCATGGTCTAGTAGACCTTTACCAAGTTTGTTAAAATCATGACCCTGGGGTCAAAATTATCCCCGCCCAGGGGTCACTTGAGTAACTCGCAGGCTGATCAGGTTTTATGCTGTTCGCTGCTCCTCAGTGGTCTGGAAATGAGGATATTGTAATTAAATTTGGTAAGGTTTAACTGTGGTTTTCTGCAGATCAGGCTTTATGTGGTAGCTATTGAGTGCGTCAAAATGAGTCTATATGAGGGAAAGGGTTAAATGATACCTTACCAACTCAAGCAGATGCTGATTAACATTGACATGTAACAATTACTGTTATTCTCAGTCTGGACATTGCATCATTTGGCTACATTGTCCTATGTTCTAACGATGTTTAAGCAAAAACATTTGTCTGAAAAAAGTTGAGTGTGAAAATATTATTGTTCCAACAATGTTTCATGCTATTGCTTCTGAAATATATTTTCAGGTGGAAGACGAGAATGGTTGTCAATACATGACATTTTGCAGTTCATCACAGGAGCAGATGCAGAGCCAGCTCTTGGTTTTGGCATGTCTCCCACGATATCATTTGTTGAACACAGTTGTTCATTCTTGCCAACTGCAAATACATGCATAAACAGACTGATATTACCTCGACCGACTAACAGTGTGTCACTTCCAAAACGAGATGTTCTCTTTGATATGTATGACTTAGCATTCAGAAACACTTATTATGGCTTGAAATGACTGCATTAAAGTCAAATGAATGTGTGAACTACTAATTTAAGGGGAAAAAATCGGCAGAAAAAACAACAACTTATAATTGAGTAAATTTTATTTACATAACATTGTTTGAGTATATATTTGGTCATTCTTCTTGATTACCTCTGCTAGATGTTAGGTTTCTTGTTTTCATCCAATCCACTTATTCACAAGTAATATGTAGTTTTATTACATAATGTTATATGTTTCCAGTTAAAACCATTAAATATTTTCTTACATTACATAGTTATATATATCATGGCATCATACAGTAACAGTAAATGCTATTGATAAAAGAGTAGCGTTTTACCCATGGAGGATGATGCCCATGTAGGATAATGCGGTAAAATGAATCTGACACTTATTATTTCATACAAACTTTTATCATAGAAGTCAGGGAAATGTTATTACGCTTGCCAGAGTCTGAAATAACATTTTTCTGAACTAGTTGAATGAAAGCTTACATGAAATGACAACTCAAGACAGATCCTATATGTATTGGCTATAAGTATTCTAAGTATGTTTATTAATGCTGAGTAGAAGTATGTATGATATAAGACTTTACAATATCTCAGTTTTTTATATAACATATGATTTATTTTGAAGATTACTTTAGAAATAGTTGTTAATTATTTCAGTCTTGCAGAGAATATTTTTTTCAAAGACACCAACTTTTGTAATGCTGCTTGTCTGTAACATCATAAATTTGTTTAATTTGTTTGTTGAAATGGTGCAAGTTTAATAGGAATTTCAGACTGGTTGTAAAAAACATAACAGTTACAGTAATACTTTTAGTCCTAAGATTCTTTTTGTAGATTTTTTTTTATTGGTGTTGACTACGCTCGTATCACTAGTGCCATTTTGATGAAGTCTCAACCCAACTCAATTCTTGCAATAAGTACACTAATTTGACAGGGTTTACAATGTTCAATTGTTCCCTTATTTATCATTTTTAGCTTGACAATTTGAAGAATGTGAGAGCTATTATATTCACTCTGGCATTAGCGTCGGCGTCACACCTTGGTTAAGGTTTTGCATGCAAATACATATACAGTAAAACCTCAATAATACAACCGGTCATGGGACTGCAGTCAGCTGGTTGTAATAATAAGGTGGTCTGATAATCGAGTCAAAGTAAAGCAATGTGAATGGGAATGGGGTCCTGAAAATTGTGGTCTTAATAGTGAGGTGGTCCTTATATTGAGGTGGTCTTTATATGAGGTTTTACTGTATATTACCATATCTCAGTTACTCTTGAATATATTGCAATGAGACTTTCTACAAGGCTTCCCGATCATCAGTCTTAAATAAATAATCAGTTAGATAATTCTATCCTGCATTTTATGCAAATTTTGGTCCTTTTTCCGACTTAGAATTTCTAGTTGTTTTTTTTTCTTCTAGGTTTTGCATGCAACTAAATATATTACATCATAGCTCATTTACTACTAGATGTATTGCATTGAAACATTCTACAAAGCTTCCCAACAATCACAGCTATTGAACAGTCACCTGCTCAACAGGCTGCTGTAATGAACCAGTTGTAAACATCTGAATTGGAGACAAACCAGTTGTTCTTATTCGATGTTGATTCCATGCATTCTTCCAGACTTTTAGCTTCTCATTTATTTTGTTTAAAAAAACCATAATGTAATGCCTGAATATGATGCTCATTTAGAATGTCCAACTTCCAACAGTCTTCCATGTAGTAAAATAAATCGTGAAAATATGAAAGTACACCAACATAAACATCCCTCCACAAACGCTCAATTCTTTGATTGTGTGTACTTTTGCCAGTAAGCATACTTCCTCTATTGCATCCTCGTTTTTTTTATCATAAATTCAGCAATCAGCGAATTTTCAAGACCTAAATCAGAGCAAACCCTCAGCGGAACACCAAAAGAGTCTACACCTTTTAAAAAGCAATCCAATATTGTTTTTGCTTTGTTGTTGTTGGTACAATCTAGGAAGTAGCTAAAACCATCCACTCCACCAGCAACCACTAATTTCCATCTTATTAGTTTATGGTTTGTGTCTACATGCCAAATATAGTTTGGTGCAGTCACATGATAAACTCTTCTCTGCAGCCGCCCCTTACTTCTAGCCTTAATTCCAGCTTTGTCGATTCGATGCAAACTGTCTCTGAGACTTTGTATCTAAAATGTACAACAGTATTTATACAATAGCTTAATGCTGTTCTTGACAAAAATCACAGATTACACTCGTTACCACTTTGTAGGGTTCCAGACTGGAGCGATTACTTAACCCTTTCCCTCATATATACTCATTTATACGCCCTCAATAGGTATCACATAAAGCCTGATCTGCAGAAAACCACAGTTAAACCTTACCAAATTTAATTACAAAATACTCATTTCCAGACCACTGAGGAGCAGCGAACAGCATAAAACCTGATCAGCCTGCGAGTTACTCGCAGGCTGATCTGGTTTTATGCTGTTCGCATAGGTCTTTTCATGGTGTCCTCTATGAGGGAAAGGGTTAAAGTAGAGGTGTTCATACTGTTACCATAAAATCATCATTAGTACAGGATATCTTCGGGGGCTTCCGTGGCCAAGAGGGTAAAGTCACTGACCTAAACACTCGCTCAGCCCGTCACCGAATGGGTTCGAAATCCCAGCAGGGTCATTCGGATTTTCATGTGAGGAAGCCTTCCAGCTGGCTTGCAGTAAGTCGGTGGTTCTACCCGGATGCCTCCGTGCATTCAGGGTCTTCCTCCACCTGTAATGAGCTAGACGTTGCTATATGACCGAAATACTGTCGAAGCGACGGTAAACTCAAATAGTCAAGTCAAGTCGGGATATCTTCAAAAGATATTAGATTAATTTATTGCATAATACTTAATTTCCAACTTGTCGAACTTGACACATACTTAATAGCAATAAACATGTGTATCAAAAATTAATTTATTCCATTGTACCTTTTATAAGTTATCCAGGACACTTTTTTTTTTGTGTGTGTGTTAAAAGTGGGGCATAACACTATAAAGTAATAGTAGTTTATAACCAAAGTCTAACTTGCCATGTGTTTTATGGTATTAAACATATGTAAAAAAAAATGTATTCAACCCTTTCATGAGTGTATGTCCAGACATTGTAATTTTTGCAAAATCTAAGTTGAAAAGAAGACATATATGTAACTCAAAATGTATGTCAAAATTTAGGTGAAATTTGACCTGTACTTTTATGGTGTACAATGTCTTTTAATATGTCAACCCTTTCATGAACTATCATCTGGACACAGTGTATTTTGCAAATTCAGGGTCATAGTTAAAAATTGGTTGTTTATAACTTAAATTGAACTTGACCTAAACGTGTAGCAATTTGTTTTTTAATCTGTCAACCATTTCATGACCTATTGTCCAGACCATATTTTTGGCAAAATCTAAGTTGAAAAGCCGCCATAACTCCATAAAAAATTGGTTGCTTGTTATTAAAACATGGTTCCCAAATTTCATTTAAATCTGTCGATCCTTTCATGAGTTATCGACCCAATAATCTCCTATTATACGAGTATATCCCAAAACTTTGTTGGAGTATAATGTGTTAAAAAATATTCTCACCTTAAAACTTTGTTGCATTAGAATTTGTCTCAGCATAGTATCACCACAATTTGGATATTCATTTACTGCACTAGATACTACTTAGACCGTACATTCTCAGTACATGGTACTTTCAGATACACAAAACACTTTGCTTATGTCCACAAAGCTGAAGCCAATTTCTAGAAAATATTCAATTGCCTCTTTTGATATATATTATTGTTGTTTTCTTAATGTTGGCTGAAGTCCCACATACTTTAGACACTCGGTACGCAGCTGAACCATCTTTCTATCGTCTGTTAAGCCTAAGCATTCAAAGTCATACTTTGAAAGCTTACAAACAATATCTGTGCTTATCTTTTTTGCTCAACAAATTTAGGTTGAAAATCATGAAGTCCCAAATTTTGAAGGATTTCAGAAATGTCCATTCTGTTGTATCTGGCCGCAGACTGGATACTATTTCTTTGAAGTTCTTCACCTGGAAATAAATAATTCTTAATTAAATACATACTATGTAATGTTTCCAAACTGATATGAAATTTAAGATATTTGTCCCAAAACCTTAAAACAACTGATTCAATAGCTTGTTTAATTCAGCATTTCTAAACTATAAATATTATTCCAGCCCTTTTGCAGGAGTTGCCCCCCCCCCCCCACACACACATACACATTTTAAACAGTTTGTGCATTTCAACCATACATTACAGCCCCTCACCGCTGTGGGTTCGAATCCCGGTAGGGACTTCGGAATTTTCATGTGAGGAAGCCTTCCAGCTGGCTTGCGGTAGGTCGGTGGTTCTACCCGGGTACCTCTGAGTACCCGGGGTATTCCTCCACCTTTAATTAGCTGGACGTCGCTATATGATTGAAATACTATCGCAGTGACAGTTAAACCCCAATACAACAACAACAACCATACATTATACCCCTCCCTAACAAAGTTTAGGGGGTGGGGTTGTATAAAAGAGCCACCCTGTGGTCGGTCCATTGCATTTTCTTGTATGAAGCATAACTTGAAAACTACTGAATGGAATTAACTACAACAATGGTCTAGCACAATGTGGGGAAATACAATGTACAAGAACCACAACTCTATCATGATTAATTACACAGTTATTGCCCTTCGTTAGTTTTCGTTTTCCAGAGCATAACTGAAAACTAATGAATGTAATTCATCTTTATGTAATGGTCAAACACTATAAGAGGAAGGGCTCTCACAGATATTCTTTCAATAATAACCATAAGTTGACAAAGCAGTCTTGCAGGAAGTAGTAATCATATTTAGTGATAGGTCTAGTTTAAGGATATTTTTAATCATCTTATAAATTTGACTTTAAGTTAAATAAATTGCTCTAGGTGTCGTGTATGGCAGATGGCAACAGAAGTGTTTATTCTGGAGGAAATTCAGATAATAAGTATCTTCTGTCTAGTCCTTAAGGGCATTGCTACCTGTACGCACGTGCGTTTCATTTATTCAGGTTTTTTCTTCTTCTTTTTTTCTTATTTTTTGTTTTAGCAAATAAAAAACAAGAAAGAAAATTGTAAGAAAGTAAAGATAATTGAACAAGGCTTTGTCAGTATTGCCAACAATACAGGAGTCCCCACCGGTCGCACTACATACCTCTGTGTTATGACAAACACATCACACAAGTTTCATGAAAATTCATAGATATGGACGTTATAGAGCGGACACGAAGAGGAAGCCATGAATACCAAAGACAATTTCTAACAACTCGCTAGACCTTGACCTTTAAGAATCGCGCACATGGTTTATGAGTGCAACACATCATTGTGTTATAGGAACACTTCTTAAAGTTTTATGAAAATCCATGAAAACTCCTGTGACCTTGACCTTGAAGCACGCATATGGTTGATGCGCGCGACACACCCTTGTGTAATGATGAACACTTCCATAAAGTTCTATTGAAATCCATCATTAGATGTCCAAGTTATGGAGCGGACACGAAAGCGGGACGGAATGACGGACAGACGGACCGACGGAAGGACGCGCGCAAACCTATAGTAGACTAATAAATAAAAAAAATGATTGGAGAAAAAAATACCAGAAAAAAAAAAAGAATCCTTAAGTGGAGATGTATATGAGATTGAAGAGACCTGCTGAGTGGTTGAAATATTAAAATTTGCCTGAAAACGGTACTGTAACGGATGTTAGTTCTGGTTCAGTAACCTGTCTATAATAAACCAAATGCCACCAGTTTGATTTACTCAGAAATTATAAATATTTCGTTAGAATGAAAAAAAAAATAAAAAAAATACCGCCTAACCGCCAAGAGGTTATTTTTTTACTTCCCAATCGGATCATAAGTTCTATTAATTTTGAATCTGATTTTATACATTTAATAATCAAAACTTTCTTAAAAAGTTAATTTGTTACAAATGTCAATGTATACATTATTTTTCATGAAATTTGTGAGAAAAAAATCAATGGAAAATATATCTGCATTTTAAAAAGCCATATTTCTGAGACTGAGACTTAAGAGATTGATTAATAAGGGCCATTGATATCACTTCTATATAAGGGGGGCCGCCGTGTCCGAGAGGGTAAAGTCGCTGACTTAAACACTCACTCAGCTCCTCACCGCGTGGGTTCGAATCCCGGCAGGGTCATTCGGAGTTTCATGTGAGGAAGCTTTCCAGCTGGCTTGCGGTAGGTCTGTGGCTCTACCTGGATGCCTCCGTGCATTCGGAGTCTTCCTCCACCTATAATTAGTTGGACGTCGCTATATGACTGAAATACTATCGAAGCGACGGTCAATTCAAATAGTCAAATCAGGTCTAAGTAAATGGATTCTGTTGTGTTCAAAATCTCAATTAAGGCAAAGGAAAATAATGTGGCTCCTGGTAAAATACAGGCTAGGTAAGTAGGGAGAACATTTTATTTTTGAAACTCATTTCATTACGTACACAGTATTTTGTACCACATCCGTATTCGTCCCAGCATTTTATTTCCAATTTTACCAGGATATGATAAGAGTCGGGACTCAAAATAGTGTTTATCTGGGAACTGGAAATGTTACGCCTTATAGAAATTTGGGTTTTCGAAAAGGGCCAACATCTTAAGAATATCTAGCTATTGTTTAGGCTCAAGTGTATTCACAAGCTCTGTAACAACAATTTCAATGAGTAATATTTCAGAATTAATAGAAATTACTTCGATAAATTTTGAGCTGACTTTTCCCGGTGTCAAAGTGACTCGAAACACAAGTGACACACATTCTTACTTCACGCAGATTCTTCTTTTAATATACCGGCTCGGAAATGGGTATGTCTAAAGCTATAGACATGCATGAAATGTTCAATACCATGAATACAGACTTATCTGATAAGCGCAATTCAATCAACGGGAATTTTTTGTGTTTGCATTCAACACGCCGTTTAAAACCGTCTTAATGCACTAGAATTATTCGTACGAAACATCCGGATTCGTTGTAATCCGACAATATTCGGTATTGTTCGGAAATATTCTAACCATCTCATCATAACGACGAAACTACCGCACATAATGAAAATACTACCGAATAAAATGGGCACGGTGACTACTACATATCTTCCATTTTGCACATCATGTAATGTAAAAAGCACCACGTATAAGGTTTTATCTACTACAAACAATAACAAATCTACTGCATATATTGGTCTTTGTACTACACAAAGGCAGTACCACCATATATAAGAATAGGTCTACTACATATAACCAAGAATGTACAGCATATAAAGAAACTCGTACCACACATAATGAAATTTCTACTGCACATAATGAAATAATTACCACATATAATGAAACATCTACTGCATATAATGAAATATCTACCGCATATAAACAAACAAGTCATGATAAGACGGTCATGGCGTTCCATAAAGATCAGTGCAATATATGCCTTGTAACATGACCAAATGTAGGAAGGTAGCAGTATTGCGGTCTCGTGACTTTTTTATGCAGATGATCCAAAATATAGATCGTTGTGGGTATCAAAGAGAGGCCCCGCGAAAATGACAAATCAGTGAAAGGAAATTTCTCTTTACCAATCAAAAATTTCTTTCCAAACAAACTCTCATATTTCAGCCTTCCGTGAAGTTGCGCAATGACGTACTGAATTAGTACAGATTTGAAAATATATTAGTGCTGTGCTTTCCGAATGTTTGGAAATCCTTTACATTAGACAAAAGAATCATTAGGGCTTTTGTGCAAGGCAGGTTTCACCGACGGAAAATCCGCAGTCACTAAGACAACGTCAGGTAACGTTGAGCGGGGCAAATTTCTAAGATCTTAAAATTCGTCACGTGTGTCATTGTCTTAAAAGATCACATAAGGTCATATTCTCAACGTCAAAAAAGCTTCCGCGCCCTTTTCTCAAAGCCTACTTAATTTCATAAGCTGAAATCTTACGTCATTTCCATAAGCAACGGATGTAGAGAACATCCGTTTTGAGAAAACCGTTAATATGACACTAGAACAAAGCTATTCCCTAAAGTAATTTGAATTAATGTTCAAAACGAAATCAGAGACGCTCTCCTTTATGATTGACACTTACGGTAAATGTTAAATGAAGAAAATCAGCAGATATGAGTGATTCAACGTCTTCAAGAACGATGTTGCCTACCGCCCAATATCTGGGCGTCCGTTCAAGACGTCAGGCAAAAAAGACAAATAAATGAGTTGTCCGAGAAACAATCCAAAATATACCACAGGAGCAGTTCAGGTCTTATTTGATAAGTGGATGCTTTGGTGGGAGTTGTGTACATCATGCCAAAGAAAATATTTCAGAAAAAAAAAATATATATTTGAATAATTGTAGGCAATCCAATTCACCCTTCCTCCGATATTTGGTTGACAGGTCGATTGGCCATATTTGAATAATTGTAGGCAATCCAATTCACCCTTCCTCCGATATTTGGTTGACAGGTCGATTGGCCAATCAGATAACGGGATTTATTTCGACACACTTCAGGCAGCTGCCTATAGACAAACTAGCGAAAATACCAAGCCTAAAAATAAATAAATAAATAAATAAATATTCTCTACTCTATCAATTTATATGTAGGTAGCGATGTTTTTAATGTTAAGTTGATTAAACAATGGTAAGAATATGAAGCTACGGATTGCGTAATTCTGACAGTCAATATCCCGATAGACTTAAAAGTGGAGTGAAATTCGTTCCATTTCCCAAACCAAAGACAAACTCTGAAAAATGTCTTGTGTGGGAGACCTCACATTGACACAATAATTATCATACTGTCATAATCTGTATCATTATTATTCATTAGCGTTTGCCCGCTATTTCTTTCCCATCAGTGAACCCGAAATTTCAAATTCCTTTCTATTTAATTTGTTAAAGAGTTCGAGATTTGCGAGACGTGTCTACTTAATTGTGATTTAACTGTTAAGAGTTTACGGCAAATTGCGAATGTCATTATTTCAAATTATGCTCCGCCCTATTCACGTGATAGTCATATATAGTCATTTTATACTTGAACTTGATAGATATAAACATAAGAGATTATATGTTCAAAGATTGTACATGTACTCCTTCATTTATTCGGAAATCTGTTGCTGAGAAGATAGATTTCCTTTAAGACAAACATACAAGAAAAACTGCCAAGTTTCTTGTGTGTGCATTTGACTTTCAACGTAAGCTACTTAATGTATTAACCGAAATTCTCAAATATTTTTATGTATGTATTAATTCAATTTCAAAAATCAGTGTCTATCTTATCTTTCATATTTACATGTGATATTTTTCTGTTGAATTTATTATGTTTGTATGTCCCAACAGTGACTTATAGGCCCATGGGGCCGGGTGTTTGAATTGCTTTTTTCATTAATATGTATATTGTATAACACATGTCACTTTAATAAAACATTTACTTATTTACTTTACTTATATGGAAGCGTTTACTACACCGATCCCTACACACGAGGCGTGCACACACTGGCATATGTTGACGTCATTTGTAAACATTTAGCACAGGGACGTGCTCCTATATGTTTAAAAAAATCCTATGGTCCACATAAATATCAACAAGGTGGACACAAAGTTGGGGAACGACTTGCTTCATCTCGTTGTTACAAATCATTCGAATAAAATCAATCAAATTTACATATGGAATCAATAAAACATGCATTTCTCTTTTGAAATATACCAAAATATCGTGAAACATATCTCCCTATGCCTGCTTTTTCATTTGAAATACTCGCGAATCGGCAAAAAGGACAACCTGGACCAGAAGTGAAAGTACACTTTCGTAAATATTCGGATTTTTACGTTCCGGTAATGGTCAGCAATATTGCGATTCCAGGTTTTTGAATTAAAATGTTAGATATTTATTCAACTAAGAGATAATTAAGTTTTAAACCATAATTATGCATAAATGATTTATAAATATGTTATATACACATAATTCTATATACTTGGTTTGTAAATTCACTGATGCCACTCCCGTGCTAGCAGTTATTTTAACTAATTTCCCAAGCGTAAGCAATTCTTTCGCAATTTCACATAAAACATAACTATTCCCATTGTCAGGGAACCCTGTTATAATCAGGTTGAGTCCGTTCAAAGCATATTTTAACGTTTTTGATTGTGTTTCATCCATTTTTCTCTCCACCAAAACTTGACAGTTGTCGGGAAAATAGTCGCAATATCGCTGACCATTATCAGGGAGTAAAAATCAAAATTATTCCGAAAGTGTACTTTCAGTTCTGGTCCAGGTTGTTGTCCTTTTTTACGAAAGCCTATTGAGCTCATTTTGGTTGGAAAAAAAAAATATTTTTCGCGAATAAACGCGTATTTTCGCGTTAAAATTTCGCGAATTAACGCGATACTTTCGCGAATTAACGCGATATTTTCGCGAATTAACGCGATATTTTCGCAAATAAACGCGATAATTTCGCGAATAAACGCGATAGTTTCGCGAATTAACGCGAACTTTCGCGAATAAACGCGAAAATTTCAGGTGTGTGAAGTTCGTAGATCGAAACTATAACTTATTTTCTTTGTCGATCTGGGTCGTAGATCGTAGCTCAACCATTCAAATAAACCAAAATAAATGGTTGAGCTGGATCGTAGATCGTAGCTCAACCATTGAAATAAACCAAAATAAATGGTTGAGCTGGATCGTAGATCGTAGCTCAACCATTGAAAATGTTGATGGAATGGTTTAGCTGGGTCGTAGATCGTAGCTAAACCATTGAAATAAACCAAGATTAATGGTTGATCTGGATCATAGATCGTATTTTAGTCGTCGTCGGTAATTTTGTACTCGTCTGGAAAAATGAACTTGTCGGGAAAAACTATCTGTCGCTTTTTGTTTAGTATTAGTTGTAAACTAGTTATATATTTGTCTTCTTTGTCGGGATTATTGTACTTTTCGGAAAATTGCATTAGTCAGGAAAAAGTCGCACGATCAACCAATATTACATTTGTCGGGAAACTTTTTTTCTTCGGGAAATATGTTCTCGTCGGAAAAAAAATGCTTTCGTCGGGAAAAGAGTTTCCGTCGAAAATCTTTGTACTTGTCGGTAATATCTCATTCGTCGGAAATGTTTCCGTCGGAAAATTTTTGTTCGCGGGATCTACGACCCAGCTCAACCATTCCATGAACATTTTCAGTGGTCGAGCTACGATCTACGATCCAGCTCAACCATTTATTTTGGTTTATTTGAATGGTTGAGCTACGATCTACGATCCAGCTCAACCATTTATATTGGTTTATTTTAATGGTTGAGCTACGATCTACGACCCAGGTCGACCATTCTATGAACATTTTCAAAGGTTGAGCTACGATCTACGACCCATTTCAACCATTTATTTTGGTTTATTTGAATGGTTGAGCTACGATCTACGACCCAGCTCGACCATTCTATGAACATTTTGAATGGTTGAGCTACGATCTTGGATCCAGCTCAACCATTTATTTTGGTTTATTTGAATGGTTGAGCTACGATCTACGACCCAGGTCGACAAAGAAAATTAGTTATAGTGTTGATTTACGATCTTCAATCTACGCGCTAACTTCACACACCTGAAAATTTCGCGTTAATTCGCGAAAGTTTCGCGTTATAACGCGAAAATATCGCGTTTATTCGCGAAAGTTTCGCGTTTATTCGCGAAAGTTTCGCGTTAATTCGCGAAAGTATCGCGTTAATTCGCGAAAGTTTCGCGTTATAACGCGAAAATATCGCGTTAATTCGCGAAAGTTTCGCGTTATAACGCGAAAGTATCGCGTTAATTCGCGAAAGTTTCGCGTTATAACGCGAAAATATCGCGTTTATTCGCAAGTTTTTCAACCAGGGATTTCGCATTAAAAAAGAAAAATATATTTTAATGATTACATATAAATTTTATTGATTTAATTTGAATGATTTGTAAAAATCGATTAAGCGAGTCGACCCCAACTTTGTGTCCACCTTGTTGATATTTATGTGTACAGTAGGATTTTTTAAAACATACAGGACAAAAATTTGGATATATTTTTTAAAGGGTTTTAAAATTTTTAATTGGTTTAACGTCCTATCGGCAGTATTGAAGTCATTTGGAGACAATGTCTGCTTGAGACAGATGAAGTGCTTTCACAATGCACAGTATCCCGTCGTAGACAGTTGGCATGATACCACCCCTAGTCACATTATCCTGACACCTGGCCATCAGTCCTGGAACTGCACTTAAATAATTATTATGCTGAGCGCCAAGCAAGGAAGCTATACCAGTACCCGTGTTTACGAATTTGGTAAATAAAAGAATTGAAATTGATATAACGTTAATAAACAACTTACAGATTGTGTATTAACCTAGGCTGACAGCGGCTTTTCTAAACGACTATTATCTACATATTTCGTTTAGTTTAAACTTTATTTATTTTACATCGATTGCGAAGCCAGTTTTTATCACTCTCGATGGCTCTGGTGGCGGCGTATGAGGTTATTATTGTGGGAGGAAACCGGAGAGCCCGGAGAAAACATACGTGTGTGGACGGGAGACCACTGTACCCTCTCACGTACGTGACCAGGAATCGAACCCGGGACGCATTGGTGAAACGCGTTAACACTACGCTATCCAGGCACCCATATCTCGTTCTTTCCTTAACGTCAATCAGTTGCTGTTTTCTGATGTCTTAACTAATAAAACAATAGAACAAGATAAAAAAAAAAAATCAATAGATAAAAATAAATAAAAAAGCCATCACTCAAACTTTCTTGCTTCTTGATTGAAATCTGAAATAAAAAGAAAAAAGAAATGAGCCGACGCCAAAGAAAAACGCGCGAATTTTATGTGTTACATCCATATTTATAATTATATTTTGTCCAATGAGATCATTCCAATTTTTCAAATTGTTGTCTCCATTTAATTCATTTAATCGGCATAAACTTGTCACTAAACACTATTCCGTTAAATCAGCTGATCAGTTTAAAACCAGCTTCAAGCACCTTCAGTGCGCATGTGCGTCGAGTTGTGTCAAGGGACGGAGCTTTATGTGTTTACCAAATATCACGCATGTGTAACGTGTTACAGTGATTTTTGATGTGGACGCATGAACATCGATAAAGAATATCAAAGCGCTCAATGCGCTGAGAGACGGCAGCCGGATTAATAGGAAAAAAGCTATGATTCTTAATAGTTGATACAATAGAGACAAAAGCCACATGATGCAAAAACTCCACACACTCTCCTGCAAATATAGTCGGTAGTAGGACAATCGAATACGCACTCTATTTATTACAAAACAATCCGGAATTAGGGTCATGAACCTGACTGTTTTAACTTCAGAAGTAGGTCATTCCCTAGGACCCAATTTATATACACTCTCTACTGCTGCTTGAGTGTAGAACATAAAAAGTTACTTGATGTGTTAAATACTTGAGTGTTTGTTTCTATTTCAAAGTTCAGAAATGCTCTGGGAGAAACCGAACTCGCTTTCATGCAAAATTACGCGTAAACTACTTTAGGGTTAATTACAGACATTCGAAGCGCTATTTTTTTTCTTTTTACAGGAGTAAGGCTTCGAGTATTTATAATGGGTTGCTGTTCTGATTTATAATTGTCACGGATATATTGTTGGCGCTTAAAATGTTTGTTTACAGAGCAAAATAAGACGTTTACAAACAACAGCACAAGAATAGCGGTTACGGTTATGAATAAAATGTCTGCGTAACATATTCCATTCGTATTCGTAAGTGCAGAATCGCGGAGAGGTACAGTTAAACTTGTCATGGAAAATATGCAAATAAACAAGGTCAGCGATACCTGGTAAGCGTTTCTAGCTACTAAAGACGGCAAGCTGCCGTCTAAAAACACAACAACCATAGTGAACAAACATGTACTCGCCAGGTATCTGATTTATCCAAAGTAACAAAAGAACTCTACCCTTCCGCTTAATTTAGTTCAAACATGTTTTATTGTCGTATATAATGATGATACAACATTGAAGTTTTTACAAAATAATTAAACTGGTATGACCATAAGTTCTAACAGCATTAGTATCGGCCTCTCTTTAAAGGCGCGTGTGTAATTTTAATGTCTACACATGCTAACATAGAATATGCAATCTTTAACTAATTACTAAACAAAACAATTAAGTAAATATCCGGTTAAATATATCAGAAGTGAAGAAAAAAACCCACTAACAAACAAGGGTTACTAAAACGAAAAAAAAAAATGTCAAAAGCACAACATAACATATATAGGTGCAGATATATGAACCTTTCTAAACAGTATCTTTTATTTCAATCACCACTTTTTTGCTGAAGAGATCAAAGTCGGGGTCTGGTTCAGTGCTCTTTTTTTTTTCAGCGGATTTACACAGCTATGCACACCTAGAGCGACGCATTGACCTTTGACATAACATATTACATGTCATGTGATGTAATTCACGCCGGGAACAGGTGGATAGGGCTGAGTCTCAAAAATAAATACTATATCTGGACTGTGCGACTGCGTTCAATTTCAGAACATAATTCAACCACTAAGTAGGTTAGTGTTATTTAGTAAGCATTAATACCATTAATTCTATCGCGCGGCTGCCGATAAGACCGATTTATTTTCATTAATGCTTACTAAAAAAAACTAACCTATACTAAGAGAGAATTTAACAGTTAAGAAGACATCACTCGCTACGCTCGTTCTGGCTCATTAACTGTTAAATTCTCTCTTAAAAAAACACTGACTATAACATAGAGTCCACACAACACATTTCTAAAAATCGTAATTATTTTCATAGTTATAAATTCTTGATTGACTTCAAAGAAAAAACAGTCGCAAACAGAAACTCGTAATTTTCAAGTAATACTATCAAACTTATAATAAGAAATGTAAATGTTATAAGAATAGTGTAAATATAATAAGCATCTTAAAGGTGTAATATATCCATTGTGAAATTTCAATTAGAAAAAGAAATGGCAGAGATCCCCTCCTTCAAACTTCATTCATGCACTAATCATTATCAGACCAACCAGTAGATAAAAAAGAATTGTACTTTTTCCAAATATGTTTGCCTATTTATGATCCTTTTTGGACTAATTATACGTAAGCGCTTGTGAAGTTTTTTCTTTACAGATCCTAACCTACTTTGTGTTGGCCCCTCCACCTTCTGCCAAAACCTGTCATGTGACGTTAAAACATGGTCCGAAATAGCTGTACCAGTCAATCACGGTAAATAAATTAGTTAATAGCAAAACGGAAGATCACACCTTGCAGAGTTGTTCAGCTTCATACTGGAACAATAAATTTTGTCTGTGATTTAGTGGCGTTTATGCAAAATTACCCTAGAAATAATGAGATCGCCTATTGCTGCAGGGGTTCAGAACTAGGTGAATGAAAAGACGCAAAATCATGGATTTTGAATTACAGGGTTGCCACGCTATTGGGAAAACGGGAAAAGTCCGGGAAATTAAACTCTTAAATTCAACAAAATACGAACTTGGTCCGGGAAAAGTCCGGGAATAAGATCTCCCGAGATTTCGACATGTCCCCCGGTCTTCCGTTGGGAGGTGATAATCATCCGGTCAAACCGGTTTCCCTTTGAATTCAGTATAATCCATTTTATTACCGAGCTATGTTACAGCTTGATTTTGATTGATATCGTTGTTTAATTAGGGTCCATCTGCCTGCTCGGCTTTGTGGGTGGACCCCGGAGTGTGACCCATCACTCCTATAAAAGTAAAAATTTAGAGGCCTAAAGTGGTTCAGATTTTGAAAGAAAACCTGTAATTTACAGATTTATTACTTTAATGTCAAAAATAGAGGTTTTAGTGTCTAAAAAATTTGATAATTAACCGAGCTAATTCGAGCTGGAGATGTTAATTATCATTGGGTTTGGAAGGGTTTGCATGTTGCTCACGTGGTCCGTGAAACTGGTCGGCATGTGGGTTGGAGGTGAACTGTGCCTTCCTTCTTCTTCTGTCTCGCCGGGAAAAACCGTGCACTTGAGGTGCCACGTTTGTTCCCCTTGAGACCGTAGAACCGTCTCATCAGTGCCGACCAAATTTGGACTTTGGTTCATGAGTAGGTTTAAGATGTTGGATGAGGAAAAGGGCTGCAAGGCCAGCAAACAAATAACCTCGTCAACCGCATACTGCCAAAAAACGACGGCCCCCTTTAGGGTGAATTTTGAATTTAGATAGCCAATTTCGGCTAGCAAGGATACTTTCAACTTTGTATAGATTTTACGCCAAAGAATAAAGAATTATTGTTATTTATTAAAGAAGTGTTGAATAAGAGTTGAATTAGAGTTTGAATTTAGAGTTTGATGCTAATCAGCGGAAAGTTATTTTGCCGAAACTTGGAAAGAAATTTGAAAAGTCGATCCGGAAGCCTGCCCTAGAAATTTTTATTTGAGAGACCGAGAGTATTAGTTGTTCTGAATTAAGAGAAGAAATAATAAAAATTTATAATTGCTATTTTTCTTATTGAGGCATGATAGGAGAGCCCTATATTGTCTCTCGGTGAACTGTGGGATCACCTAGAGCTCATATTTGCTTATTTGTGTGTTCTTATGAGGTCAGGAGTAGGGCATTTTACGTCCTCATATTGAGGCTCATAGGCGGGCGTCCCCATTGTGGGGCTCTTTATTTTGGGTGTCCCTATTGTAGGGCTCATATGGAGCTACGACCTTGTGGGCTGAGAGGGGTGTCCCTTTTTTTGTAAAAGGGCTCATATGGGGCTGTCCTCTAGGAGGCTCATAATTTGATAAGGTGTATTGGTTTTTGTTGTTATATGCCTCCCATCGTACCTCTTTAATTAGGCGTAAGCCCACCTTTATTTATTGTTTGTTTTGATATTCTCGGTCCCCCTGTCCTTCATCTACTCTATAATTAATTTTGTGTATTCTGTAGTAAGTTCTAGATTAAGGCTAATACGAACTACTTAGCTACTACAGCTGTTACTATATTTATGCATTAAATATTCTACCTTATTGTATATTTTCCTTTTTTGTTCCTATTTTATATCTATGTGTTGAGAGGCTTCTGGATTGGCTATTGGCTATTATCTGTTCTACTGTTATATTATCTACATACTAATTCTACCTATTTTCTAATTACCTATGTATTGTACACCATTTTTCTTTAATTGATTCTTAAATTGTTTGATGTCTCTATGTTGACCTTGGTGTTACTTAGATGTCAATATTTGTAACCCCTCCCCTTTTTGAGATTCATTCCATAGTTCTTATTTGAAAAATTTTTTTTTTTTTTTTTATTTATTTCTTCTTTTATTGAAAGGTTCTTTTTGAGAATCACCAAGCATGATTTTGGTTATGTGGTACATCTTGTCATTGTGTCAAGATGGCTGGGTTCGATTCCCAGGTGACCAATGTTTATGCTTTGGTGTCTCTCTTACTCTCATAGACATCGTTTGGATACCTGGGATTGCGTGTTAGAGTTGAGGTGGGTCAGGTTTTTTTTTTTGTTTTTTTTTAAGGGACAATCGAATTTCCTTATGCACATAGCTTATTCCTTTATCCAACCCCCCCCCCCCCCTCTCTTTTTCTTATTTTGGGGAAATATGTAATACTTGATTTATCTCTTGATATTCAATTTTGAATTTGAGTGGAATTTAGAAGTTTTGCGTTTCTAGTTGAGACCTTTTCTTGTTGAAGTTAAGTGTAACCGATGGATAACTAGGTGGGAGGTAATATATTTCATTTCTGGTGTTGGTATTTTTTATAGTTTCAAGTTAGAGACCTGTTGTGTGTGGTTGTCTTGAGAGTTCGATTGTTAAGACTTAGATATAAAAGACTTTTTTTTTTCCTTTTGGAGATAAGTTTAATGCATTA
>CM037782.1:73685167-73735167 GCA_021229015.1 Solen grandis
TGAGCTTGCATTTCTGTTTATGACCAAGAAGAGCACTTTTCTATCTATTTCCTATAGTTTGTACTTGTAAAATAGTGATTTTGTACTATATGTTTCTACTGAATTTCCTCTTAGAGGTGTATTAGAAATTGGTGGAGTTTGCCCTATTGTATGGGGGGAGTTACCCGGATGTCACGTGGTTACCATCCGTCATTTGCATAGAGTTGTACTGCGTTTATCAGCCGTTCGGCACTATGTTAGGGCAGGTTTTGGAATGTTTTGACATTGTAGTACGTTGGATTCTGGTTTGTCTGGATTAGGATTCTTACGTAGAGTAAGTTTGCGCTTTTTTATTTGGTTGTCATAATGTTTCTAGTAAAAAAAACTGTGTTATTAGCGCGCGGACTTTGTTGACCTTCTGCGCGCTTTATATAGCCTTATTGTAAGCACTGTTGCTATACAGCTTGTGTTCTTTCAACGATCATTAATTACATTGAAATGGTTATTTTTGTCATTATTTGCCTTCTTTCCGTGTGTGAATTAGTAGTTGCCTAGGTGATAAAACGAAATCCTAGCCTGTTTCTCTTCACTTGGAGGAGTGCTGTTTTCATGACATGTTAAGAGTTTCATTTGTTAAAACCACACCATACAGGTCACTAGTTCTGAGGAATGGGGAGAGAAATGTGGTTACTTTTGTGTTGGTTCGAATGAGTAAGGGGATCATGGTTGGGGAATAAGCTTAATGAAAATTACATGTAGAAAGTCATATTTATATAAACACATATAATAAAACAAATACATATAACAACAATGGGGGTGGATAACCGAGGTTGATCCTATCAGTTACATTTCTGCGGGGAGAGTGCAGACTCTCCTCTCTGTCAGGTCTCTAGCCATACCCGCTGTCGAGTTTGGCTTGTAATTAAGTTTCGGAATTGCAGGGGATATCTTTTTGGTGTTAGAGTTTCAGTCGAGATGCTTGAGTTATAGCATACAGATAGGATAGGTAGAAGGGGAGGGCCTGTGTACGCCCAAAAAGATTTAAGATCTCTGACGTGCCCCTCGAGTCCTGCTAGCCACATGTATGCCCTACCACAAGCGACTGATGGTTCCTATGTTTCTGAGTTGGGGGGATATTTTTGGGGTGTATAATATCAAAGTTTCAAAGTAAGTGCTTGAGTTATAGCATATTAGTGGGATAGGTAGGAGGGGAGGGCCTGTGTACGCCCAAAGAGATTTAAGATCTCTGATGTGCCCCTTTCGCTAACCACATGTATGCCCTACCACAAGCGACTGATGGTTCCTATACCTCCGAGTTGGGGGAATATATATTTTATTATATTTTAGATGGCAGTGCATGCCCTACCACAGGCGACTGATGATTCCTACGTTTTTGAGAAATAGGATAAGAAGGTAATGAATGTTGCTCTGGTGTTTTTTTTCCGGGAAGAGGAAAATTTCTCTATTTATTACATTATGTTATATATATATAACAAGAAAATTTGCTCTTTTAGTTTGTCTCTTTCTTGCTTATATCTGGGGCATGCAAAAAGTATATGCTCGAGAGTTTCATATTCAGGGCACCAGGGGCAGTTTTGTCTGGGGTGTTTCTCGCCTCCTAAGTTGCTTGCTCTGACTCTGAGTTGGGATATGATTTTGTCGTGTAACGGGTTCTCTAAATATTGGGTAACTTTGGTGGGACATTGACCATAAGGGAAATCCTTGCTTGCTTTGTATTTTGTAAATTGGTTAGTTCTAAATTCTGCGTTAATTTTGCTGTTAATAATACTGTACATTTCTTTGACACTAATTTTTATATTGATTTGGTCTCCAGTTATGGACCCTGTTTTTGCTGTTGAGTCTGCCATATCATTACCCGTTATGCCAACATGGCTTGGAATCCATACGAATGTAACTTGAGTTCCCATTTTTGATAAAAAGTCATTGTTTTCTATTATTTGGAATAGGAGATCCTGTCTTGAGTTGGAAGTGCAAGTTGAGAGGGCCTGAAGTGCACTTAGAGAGTCAGTAAAGAGGGCAATTTTGGAGGGAATGGAGTTTTTAGTTGCTTTGAATATGAGCCATTGTAATACAATCTTTATTGCTGCCAATTCACAACTGAAAAGAGACAGTCTGGGGTCAAGTTTGAGACCTTTGTTATGTATGATTGTATTGTTTTGGTCAATTATGACAATTCCTGCGCCTGCTAAGTTTCTATCTTTATCCTTGCTACCATCAGTATATATTGACCAATGTCTATCTATTGTTGTCATATATTTCTTTGCAGTTTCATGATTAATGGATTGTTTATCTTGTTTATTTATGTTTTTTGACAGGCTGGTGTCTTTGACAGGGGAATCTTGTCCGCGCAGTGCATCATAGGAGACTTCCTGTATATCCTCACTTTTGAGGCCATATTTTTCTGTAAATTTCATTATTTCTTGAGCATATGGTCCTTTAAGAGTTTTAAATTTGGCACTTTTTGCTGCGTAGCCAGAGTCAATTTTAATCTCTTTATTTATAGGTAACTTATTTCCTAGTGTGATGGATCTTGCCCAGTATTTGAGCATACATTTTTCTCTGTGCAAGTTAAGGGAAATTTCAGCACACTCTATTAAAAGGGGTATTGTAGGAGCAATACGTTTGCAACCTGTAATAATTTTCAGAGCTTTATTTTGGAGTATTTGCAGTTTTTAAGTATTGTGGTGTTAGCAGAGTTGTATGCTATGCAGCCGTAATCAATTTTTGATTTGATAAGGCCTTTATATACTGTCATTAGGGCTTTTTTGCTGCATCCCCAACTGTGACCTTTGATGCATCTTAATAGGTTCAAATCTCGTTCACATTTTTTGATGATGTTAAGTATATGATTTTTCCATGTTAATTGCTTGTCAAATGTCATTCCTAGTAGGGTGGCAGAGTCGGAATATTCTAAGATTTTGTCGCAGAGTTTCAGTTTTGGGATATTGGCCTAATTTTCATCAAATGTGTGACGTTCTTTGCGGAAAATGACTGTTTGGGTTTTTAGGGGGTTAATGATAAAGCCAAATTTTTTGCTCCACTTTTCTATTGCGTCTAGGGCTAGTTGGATATTCTGTATTCCTTTGTTGATAGAGTGGTATGCCGTGGTCCAAATTGCCCCATCATCAACAAATTGTGATAGTATGATTTCATTAATTTTTTTGCAGTCTTATTATGCTTAATGATTTGATCTCTAAATGTATTCATTATGAGAGAGAATAAAATGGGTGACAGCACACTCCCCTTGGGACATCCGTTTTGAGTTACAACGGTTTCAGACGTGGCTCCTCCATATTTAACTTTTATTTTTCTTTGTTTTAGGAAGTCCGCTAGCCAATGCAGTATTCTACCTTCTATGCCTATTTTTTTGAGATATAGGATGGTTCCTGTGCTCCAGAGTTTGTCGAAAGCAGAGGAAAGATCAAGAAAGACTGCTACTACATATTTGTTTTTGGCTTGGGCTTTTCTGATATCATTTTCAAGTTTCACAAGGTTGTCCTCACATGAGTGGTGAGATCTGCACCCAGACTGATAATCAGAAATTAAGTTATTTTCTTCCAGATACTGGCAGAGTCTAGGTTTAATCATTTTTTGTAAAAGTTTTGTGAAAGTCGAGGTAAGTGATATTGGTCTATATGACCCTGGGCTTTCTTTTGGCTTAAGGAGTGGGATTATAACAGATTCATTCCATGATTCAGGGGTTTTGCCTGTTCGCCATGAGTTATTGAGAAGGGCTAAGAGAGTTTGTTTAGCCGTTGCAGGTAAGTTTCTTAAAACTGAGTAATGGATGCCATCCTCTCCTGGGGCACCATTTTTTGTGGTTTTTAGGGCTTTTTCCATTTCTAGCATAGTCAAATCAGTATTATAGGGCAAATCCCATCTTTCTTCAGATTCTGTGAGTTTCAGGTAGTTGTCTAAAAAAAATTTACTGTGGTGTTTCTGTTGTATGAATTCTGGAGAGAAGTCTGAGTCACTGCTTACATGTTGAAAATGCTGAACTAGTGCGTTGGCCTTGTCAGAAGATTCAGTTATGACCTGGTTATTTATGACAAAGGGGGAGTTGCTTGTTGGAGGTCTACCTTTAATTTTCTTAATAAATTGCCATAGTTCCTTCGAGTTTGTTTTACTAGTGATACCAGAGCAAAATTCTTCCCATTCTTCCTTTTCAGCTTTATTTATAGTGTGTTTAGCTTCATTTCTTGCTTGTCTATAGGTTTCATAATCTAATGGGTTCTTTTTGTTTTTTAGCCTGTGCCTTAGCCTTTCTCTTTTTCTAATCGCTTTATCATATTCCTCAGTCCACCATGGTACAGGAAGGTTTCTGACTTTCTTGGCTTGTTTCTTTTTGGGCATAGTTTCATTCAGGATAGTTTGGAGTATGTTGTAGAATTTGTTAAAATTTGCTTCCACATCATTTTCATTGATTGCATAGTTTAGCTGAGTTTCTGCTAGTTTTTTGAATTTTGACCAGTTTTCATGGGTAGCCTTATTAAAGTTCCATTTTGCATTTGAGTTTATCTTTTCACATTGGGCATTGAATGTTATTTTAGTTTCAATTGGAAGATGGTCACTGCCTAGTGAGTTGTCTATGGTGTAAAATTCACTTTGGGCTTGTAGTTTAGAGGGGACTAGGACCAGATCTACTGCGCTGTCTTGGTGACCATGGGTATTTGCTGTCCTAATGATTTGACGATCGTTTATTATGCTTAGGTTTTTAGTGTTGGAGAAATTAAGGAGGTGTTCAGCCTCGCCGTCACATCTGAAATCCCCTACAGGGTTCCACATAACGTGTTTAAGGTTAAAGTCTCCCATTAAAATTGAGTTTTTACCTATATTTTTGAAAGTTTCGTCATAGTTAGATTTCATGTTAAATCTGGTATGGGGCACATAAACACTATATATTTCTATTGAGTCATTGTGGCCATATAGTTTGATGCCACAAGTTTCATTTTCATTATTATTAGGTATGATTATTTCAGTGTATTGGAGACCATTTCTGACGTAAATACATACTCTCTCTCCCCCCCCCCCCCCCCCCCCCCCCCCATTATTCTCATTTAACCTAGTTTTGCAGACTGGATCCTGATATCCTTTCAGTTTCGGTGCAGTTTGATTTGGTTTGAGCTTAGTTTCCTGAATACATATGACATCAATTGGATATTCTTTAGTGCTTAACAGATTTTGTAGCTCAAAAGGTTTTTTGTTAGTTCTATCAGTTTTAACTGAGTTTGCATTCCAGGAGATGACGGCGAGGCTGTGGGTTGTTTGGGGTTGTTGGCTATTTGCCGCCATCATGAATTTAAGCTATGTTGTTTGTAGTATTATGTATGTATATACTAGTCTATCAGGCAAAGGGTGGGGGTGGGCCATAGTGCCATTGTTTCCTAAATGGGTTGAATCTATGGTGTGGCGGCAGTCTACTGTGGTTATACCTGTACCATGGGTGGACTGTTCTATTTGGAATGGGGGGAAAGTAAGGTCCACTGTGACCCGGGAATTGCGGGCATTGGGTTACATTGGATCGGAGGGCGGGCCTATGTTGTGTTTGAGAGGGGATGCTTATCTCCCCCGCCCCGTTGGCTACCTGTGTTCTTTTTCTGAGTGGTAGTTTTTCCCTTGCTTTTCTTCATTGTGACAGTTTCAGTGATGGGTTTTGGGGTATGGTAATTTTCTAGTTCTTTGTTAAGTATGTTGAGGATTTCATTTTCAGATTTCCCCACTAATGTCTTAGCTAGGTCTTCCAGTTTCATTGGTGTTTTTTCAGTTTCTAGTGCTTATTCGTATTCTTTTTGGACACTGTTGGACACTGTTGTTTTTTTGGGATACCTGCTTACTGTATCTAATGTATGCAGGACAGCCCTTGTAGGCTGCCCCGTGACCACCACTGCAGTTTGCACATTTTTTGTTGGATTGATTTGTGCAGTCATTGTGACCGTGTGGGCCTGCGCAGTGAGGGCAGACAATATTTCCTTTACAGATAGAAGTAGAGTGACCATGTTTCTGACATTTGTTGCACCTTATGTTTTTCCTCATAGCTGGTTTGACCTGTAGATTTTCAATTTGTAGAGGGGCTACAGTTGTAGAGAATGTGACAGCTAATTGTCCAGTTTTTGTTTGACCTACTTTCTGAACAGTTTTGTTTTTTAAAATGGTAGCTTTGACTGATTCAAAATTGCTGTTTTCTGGTACATTAATCATTCCTTTGGAGTTTGTTTCATGGGTTTGTTTTATTTGGAATTGGTAGTCTCTAAAACTGAAGTCTTGGGCTATTGGTAACCTGTCCTTTCTTAGTTTAAAGTGTATTGATTTTCCCTTTTTGCTGGTGACCTTTGCACAGTGACCTCCTAGTTTGCCTATGAAAAAAGAGCCTATTTCATTTAGTTTTACTGATGAAATTGCGCTATAGGAAATGACTGTCAGAATGACTGATATCCATGTGACGGGGTTGGATCCAGGTGACCGTGTGACATGGGTTGGGTCAGAGTCGGACCCTTTTCCTGACTTGGGGAGGCTGGGTTTTTTCTTTCTGACTGTGGTGACTTCTACTTCTTTTTGACCGGTAGTTGTGGGTGGGGTGTTGACCAAGTGTTGTGCCGGGGATTTGTCTGTTAGGGTGTCAAAATTCGAATCATCAGTGATATTTGATTGGATTGGGGTTTCCGGGGTGCTGGGTAGCCTACTGCCTTTTTTCCTTTCTGAGATAGGAAAAAGTACTCTTCTAGTTTGATTTTCAGGGGTCCCTTTAACCATTGAGTTGTCAAATGATTTTGTGGGGGTTTCCATGTTGCTTTTTCTTGATGGGGGATTATTTCTCTTAATAGTTCTTTTGGTTTTTTCAGTGCAGTTTATGCTGAAAACTGGGTTTGATTCCCAGGGAACTTGAGAAAAAACCCTGATTCGAGAAAAGGGCACAAAGGAAAAAGGTAGATTGTTTATACTGTTGTTTGCTACAGGTTGTTGTAGGTTACCTTTTTTTCCTGTGGTTGACCTTTATCTCTTAATTTGTATCTCCTAGTTCTAGCAGTTTGCTGTTCAGTTTGATGAGAATTATTACAGAATTTGAAATGTTATTTGTTATAACAGGAGTTTGGTAGAGTTTGACCTGGATTTCACTAGCTAATAGTTTTTATCATTTAGTTTGATGGTTGGGGGGATTATGTAATAGGATATTTCTGGTTAGGTAGCCAACTAGGGGAGTGAGGGGAGTAATAGAGATTTGGTATAACTTGTCCTGAATTCTCCTAGATAGCAGTGTTCTATCTTTGTTATTAGTTTGATGGGTTGAGGTATTATGTAAGTGTTTATTTATGGTTGGGTAACCAACTGGGGGAATATATAGACAGTAGACAAATACATATACAGATAGCAGAATACAGATTTCAGAGGTTATGTAATGGTGACCTTCTATTTGAGGGTTTAAATAGATTCACATAGAGACAGATGTATGTTTATACATACAGGGAAGAAAAAAGGAAAAAATAGGATACAAAACATACAACAAAAATACTAGTAAGAGTAAGAGAGGAAGAATAAAGAGTATAATAAATCGGAATAAAAGATAACCTTTTACTTGAGTCTTGAGACTTCAGGTAGAGAAAGAGAGGTCCACATAAACACAATATCACATTTAACACATTAAACACAAAAAACATGTTTTTATTTGTCCAAACTAGTCACACAGAACAAAACACAATTCCTTTTCCTTTCCTAAGTCCTAACTTAGAGATCCTAAGTGGCTGACCAGTTCAATAGAGAGAGAGCTCAAAGCACGTCTTCCCTGATCAAATGATTGAGCCAGAATGAATGAGAAATGAATGAATGATGTAGTGGAATCGTAGTGAGAATGATGTGGTAGAAAAAATGATACAGCATCAGGGAGATTACATAAGAACATGTGTCAGTATCAATTCTGGTGTACACAGCAATGTGTGATCGTCCTTATCCAATCAAATTGTCGTGATTCAGACAGGTAGCAGATTTGCCAGTCTATAACTCGAAACAATTATCATTGGGTCTCAGGATAATGTGACTTGGTGTGGTATCGTGCCACATGTCTACGGCATGATACGGCAGTGTGTCAGCACTATATTTGTCTCAAGCAGACATCGTCTCCAAATGACAGACAGCGGGGTGTAAAACCCAACTAACAAAGGCTACACATTACTGTATTGAACCTCAAAGTTTATTTAAAATTAACAACCCGTCAATTATTTAAGGACATTGCTAAATTCAAACTTTATTTTAATCCAAACTAATATACTATTTTGTACTTGTATATTATCTCCCTTAAACAAGAGGGTCATAGAGGCCATAATTCGCTCACCTGATTATAGGGTTACTCAAGGAACATCTGTACTAAAACATTTTGAAATATAGCCAGTAGTTTTGAAGGAGATGATTTTTAAAGTTTTCATAATTCATTTATTTCCATTGCCAATGCAACCAGGGTTCTACATGGATCAGGTTTATTATAACAACTTTTGTGAAGAATCACCCAAGGATCATCCCTGCCAAGTTTAATCAAATTCTGTCCAGCTGTGTCATAGAGGATGTCGTTAAGGGTAGCGACACAGGTAATGACAACTATCAAATTTACTGGTTTGAATAACCTGAGTATAAACATAGTTAGTACAAAAGTTATACCCCAATCTTATGTCAGATATCTGTTCTCAGAGTCGACAAAATAATTAGTACCTTGTTATTCCCCATATTGCACACATTTTCGAAAATTCGAATGCGATACCTAAGTCATTTTTCACTAAATAACTCGTTTTTTATAAACTGATCTATACAAATGACTAGTGATCCGTGTCTCAAATTTCTTTAAAATTTCTGTTCAAAAGTTATTTAACTTAACTTTTATTTTCGCTTCGAAACACCCGCTCGTCAATTAATTAGCCATGTAACAAAACTAAAACAATTATCGAAAACTGAGACACAGATCACTAGACGGATCAAAGACCTTCCGACAGAAGAAAACTCGTTTGAAATCGGACAACAATCAACTTTGTAATCACTGTCCAAACACCCCACTAGAAGCTAATTCCAGTGTGTGGAAAATTAGCTTGAAAGATAAAACGATCAAAATGTGCTAATTAAATGGGATTATCGCATAACTGTTCAGCCTTAATTAATTCTTTTGCTCAGTAGTTTAGCTGTTTGATACATCGTCCATATTCACACTTTCCGAACATATAATACCTAAACTTTGGTTTACATCCATAAAGTCATCTAGTGTCATAGTGCACACGGCATATAACACATAAAAAGTCACGTGACTATCTTCAAGCGTCGAGATAAGGGGCCCACACAGGAAATATGGATACCGAAGCCGCACTAAAGCAAATTAGAGGCCCGTTAGTTTCAACATGTAGCCAGTTACACTGGGGACAGAATCTATTACGTAATATACTAGTGACAGCTCGGGCCCCGATCCAGTAAACTGTGTGATATTACAAAACGGCACACGGTATAAAGCCACGTGCAGTACACACGGAAACAGTTTTCAGGGACACTGATTAACCCGACCCAGACAAATCAGTCATAATCTATATAGCAATATTTTAAACACAAGTTTTTGTATTGTATTGTTGCAAAAGTAGTAAACAAAACTTTATATATGCCAATACGTTTCAATAAGGTTATTTTCAGTTAAAAGTATTCCCTCGCAATGGCTTTATTTTTATAAGCTTTTATTTGTAATTATATTTACACATACAATTAAAAAAAACAACCATTATAATTACTAATTTTAAGAAATCAATCTATTGTTATAGAAGTTTACAGTTTTGGTATATTGGGGTTCGTATATTGCATGTTAGCAGGATAAGAAACCGTTTATATGTAAGAAATGATGAGACAGTGTTGATAAATAAGCAAACCAATCAAAAGTCCGATAAAACCCACACTTTTTTGTCGTGAAGATTTCAGTTAAGAATCACAATAAAGTTCTCCGCGTAAAATTCACTTTCATCATTATTTGTCTCATTGAAAGTGTCCACCTTAATTTTCTGAGCCGACACAGATTGTTCATTAATTTCTGGATCCGTATAACAGCTACCAGTTCCAAGCACTTTTAAATTTTCCTTGTCCTCATCACTGAACAGTTTCTTTTGAACTTTACTCTTTTTATTTCTTTTATTTCCCATATTTACTTCTGGTGATAATAAACATAACCTGCTGCTATAGTAACTGATAGTTATTTGACAAACGACAAACTAATATCTTCCTAGCGTATAAACTGATTTCCCTACACGGCGCCTCTGAAAGCCCCGCCTACTTGACGTCACGTGATCGAAATAGCGGACTGCTTTTTCGGCTATATGGGGTCTGGTTATTCAGGGCCATAAATCGCATATTTTAAAGTGAGATATTGGATTTTTGTTTTCACAGATCATTAGAAGAAGGTGTGAAGTATTTTATTCCGTTAAAAACCCATTTTGATGCATTTTACCGTTATTACCCAATGTCGCTACCTTAAAGATTTCACTATATACATATAAGGCAAATTAGCCCCGCCCCTGGCGGCAATGTTTTTTTACGGATCGGAATAATGTTAGCAATATTGGTAGAGGGTTTCCCAAGGAACATCTGAACCAAAACATTTTTAAATCTGACCAGTAGTTTTGAAGAAGATGATTTTTAAAGTTTTATTTTTTTCTTTCCGTTGCCATAGCAACCAGAGTTCAACATGGATCAAGTTTATTTTATCAACTTTGTGAATGTTCACCCTGCCAAGTTAAATCAAATTCTGTCCACCAGTTTCAGAGGAGATGTCGTTTAAGGCAAATTGTTGACAACGCATGACGGACGACAGACGACCCACGACGACGGACACAGGGTGATCCTTATAGCTCACCATGAGCACGTTGTGCTCAGTTGAGCTAAAATTGTCCGCTTTTATCTTCTTATCACTTAGTAAAAATCAGAATATCAGTAATAAATGTTTTCCTGTAAATTAATTTATGCAGAGTGTTGAAATAAAAAAGATTTAGTTTCACTTCTGCACGCAAAAATGAAATAACATGTCCAGAAATGAACGAGTGTTTTGAAAATAATGGCGACATAAATATTCAGATGTAGGCGTGGTTTACTACACATGCGCAGACCATAGAATAAAATAGAAAGTTCTTCGTGGTTAAACCAAAATAGAACGTTCTTCATGAAATAGTCGGAATAAAATTCAAATAATAGATGCTTGTGATTGGCTGACGAGACCACTAGCAAAGTAGGCGAACACTAAGGAAAAAATATCTAGCATTTCTGTTATCATCAATTTCTTTCCTTAGTTATCCCTTATAAATCACACATGAGATTGCATACCTGGGTTGGGGGTCATCCAAGAGGACATAACTCTTGTTATAGATTTTAACATATTTACGTCCCTGTATTATTTATTTAGTTATTAAAATAAGGTTTTCACACCACCTCTTATTTTTTTCACTCAACATTTTAAGGTAGTGCTTTGAAATTTTGAATACCTGTTTATGACCATGACCTCAACTTATATGTGGCGCTAGTTCATAACTCTGTCTTAGATTTTGACATAATTATATCCCTTTTGTCGCGAAGATCGCGATTTTTTTATACTCATTTATGTTCTAAACATTTATTACTATTCTCTTTTACTTGCTGCATTCTAATCGTTGTAAACGGTGTTGTTTATGACGTCATTACTTTAAATACGTTATCTAGTAGTTATCAACGCTGTAAGCCGTTACCGGTTCTGTTTAAAGGCATCTCGAAAGGAATGTGGTATCCCACTGAGCCAGGCCCCAACCTGCTGTGACCAGACCTGCTAATTGCTGGTCATCACTGCAGGGAGTCTTTGGCCAATATAGACCTAATCTGTCACAGTAAAATCTCTGATGGGTTAATGCAAAACTAAATTACCTGCTAGTATGGAAGTGAGATTGTAGGCTAGTTTTACATAAGCCATAAACATTTTATTGAATGATAGATAATATGTGGGTATGATCTCTTACATATTCTTTGTGAAATTTACTAATTGGAGTCAATTTTGTATCTGCATGATTTTAAGATTATATATTAAGTACATTTATGCACTTATTACAGAATTCAAGTTTTGATATAGAAAATATTGAGATACAGAGTCTGAAGGACATAATTCTGACATTTTTTTTTTTTTTTGCTTTGTATTTGTTTTTCTTAGAAACATTTCGTTACATTTATTCAGCAGATTAAACAAGTAATTCAATTCTTGTTGATTTCTGACATTAAAATGTATTGAGGGAATTTAGAAATGAGAGAATGAGAATGAAAGTGGTTAGTAATACATTTATGATTTTTATTTCAAAACTTTTCTACATTTCTTTTTATGATAAAAATTTACAAATAAAAGATAAAATAAGAAAGATAAAATTAAATGAAATAACAGACACAAAAATTGAAAGAACAAAATAAATGAAAAATAAAGAAAGGGTTAACAAAATAGGTAAGAATTAAATCAATAAAGAAGGAAAGAAAAACAAGGAAAATTAATGTATGCTCTAATAAAAATGAATTTCTGGTATTTAGGATTTAGTAATTGTATAACTGTAACTTGTGTAACTTTTTAAAAAATGTGAATGGCTATATACAATCTCATGTAGTAACACATGCACACTTGTATCTTGAACTATACCTGTGACTGACAGACCATGGGTGACAGGCCGTGGCAGCCTGCCTTATCAGAAAACAGATGCCCCCACACGCTGGGTTTGGAATAAATGGGGGTGGGGGGTCACTTATATAAGGGTTTTGAGATGCCTTTAAGCCGTTATACGACTATATTATATGCCGTAAACGGCCACCTTTGTCTATTCAAGTAATTCAACGGCTATTTTTGCCACTATATAAGGAGGTGGTTCGTTACCATAGTTAGAGCAAATGTAGTTGGAGTAAGCTATGTGGATTAAACGTGTTAAAATAGATTAGAAACCTAATTATTAGAAGTCAAAATCGGAATATGTGAACATAAATTAAAATGTGGTTTATTTTACTGATAAAAGTGTTATTTGGCAATATATGGATATTTCGTATATCATTTGTTTTATACCTGTGACATTTTATCTATTTGGCATTTGGGCAAATCAAAGTGATATTAAAAGACTGGATAAAGATATCAGTTCGTCTTTATGTTTTCATTTATTCCAAGTGCAATTCAAAGTACAGCTCTCGATTAAATGTCTATGTGGCATATTCTCGGCTATACCTTTTTTTGAATTGATTAAGTTTTTGTAGTAACTCACCTTTTCACTTTAAACTATTTGAGATATTGCAAAAAAGATTATTGCTCTTTTTTTCATTTTGATGATTCAGAGGTTCTTATTTTGCATTTAATTATTTTAATTGGCAAACATTCGAATAGTCTTACGGACAGCTCTTCTTGTTGTTGTTTATGATGATGTTGACTCACAAAAAAAAATTCTTTAGAACATAGCGTGCCCTTTTAATTGTGTAGATTAAGATCTTATATTCCTTTTACTTGTGTTTTCCATTTTCAAATCACAAGGGAGCAAAGAGAGGCACACAGCAGCCAAAAGCCACCTGTTGCTAGAAGTAACCGAGGCCGCCCAATGTTTGTAATTCCAAAGGAACAGCTGGAGTTGCTTGTTGAAATGAACTTTACAAACCGGGCTATTAGTGATCTACTGCATGTCAGTGAAGCTGTCATTAAAAGACGTTTAAGGTAAATAAAAATTAAGCTTTAGCTAAGCTTTGATAGTACTGCATGGTTAATGTAAGCATATCTTTTTCAGATTCTTATATTAGATCTTTTTAAGGAGTTTTAGTTGACACCAATAAAGCAAGTCGTGTTTGAGGACAGAACCTCGATAACGGTCGGGCACCAAAGTTTTTCTGGTGTTCCGTATGCAGTCACCAGCCATAAAAGGCTGGACTGCCAATTTGGAAAAGACAGGAAGGAAAAATCTAAGCTAAGAAGGAAGTCTGTTAAAGTAAGTGTTTTTTATCCCTTTACTTCATATAGACTCATATTAATGCATTTGCAAACAGAGCAGACCCTAATTAGACAGCTTCAAATAGAGCTCTCTGATCAGGTCTGCTTTGTTTGCTTATACAATATTGTAGCTCAGATTCTACACAGTTTGCAAAGACAAAAATACTGTTTCATATATCATTTAATTTTCAGTTAATTGATATTCATGAAGTCATAAATTTTTAATTTAAGTTAAGTAATAAATATTTTACTTAAGTTATAATCATTTTTGGTTAATTTAATTTTAAGTTTAAGTGCATATTATTATATAACAAGGGTGTTAAATTTCGATTCTAACCTGATATTCTTCATTTTTTATCCGCAATATTTTCTCTAAATGTGGAACCAACTATTTGGATTACTTATTTATTTGGGTCTTCGTAAATAAACCATTGACGATAATAAATAAACGGATACACATTGATTTTCTAAAAAAAAATTGATTTTGATGTCTAACTGTCCTCTATAGTTTGCAAAATCTACATCTTTTAAAATCTTGTAAGTTATGTCATTTTGTACATCATCAACCTGAGTGCATGTGCTCCCATTGCACCCTGTGTTTTGTTGTGAATTACACAAAACATTTTTTTCTTCTTGTTGTATAGAGAGAAAGATACAATTCATGTTAGAATAGAAAAAACAAAAGGTTAATTTTACTTTAAACTAAGTAATTTTGTTGTTTTTTAAATACATTTTAGTCGATCTATTTCAAGTGTAAAAAGTTCATTTGATTTAGGTAATATGCATATTTAGTGTTTATCCTTTTGAAAGTTTGCAGAGGATCACACATACCAGCAAGGCTCGAAGTTTCTAGCGCAAAGCACAAAAAAAATGGGGTGTGAAGCAGTAATTGTTATAAGGGAATTAATCCAATTTCCATCCTATAAGGTAAAGTTATTTGCAGTTCATCGACCCAAGATCTAAATAATGAAAATGGGTTGAAAGGTTTCAATGTATATTGAATAAATTTCACTCCTTGTATATGTTATATACTATTCTTGCAGGCAAAGTCTGGGGTCTTATTATTATTCTTGATTTCTTTTGTGAGGAGCATAGTAACTAGACTAGCTGTAATATATCTGCTGATTGTACCCCACTTCACAGAAGTGGATACTTTATACTGTATAATAATGTTCATCAATTCTAGAAATGGACCATGACTGATAGAGACCACTTTGTAAAGCAGCAAATTTTCATGCCCCTGCCATGAAATGGCAACTGGCATAATAGTATTACACTTGTCCTTGTGTGTTTGTGTGTGCAAGCCATCTTGTTCAAGCTGTAACTTTGTTATGTATGGTCTTATTTTAAAATTAATTGGCACAAGTGATTCTTAGGATAAGACAATGTGTTGCAAACAAGAACCAGGTCCTTAGCTTGAAGGTCAAGGTCACATCACTTGTTGTAGATTAGGGTCACAGCACTTATTTGATTTTAAAATCATCTTCTTAATATAGTTTCTCATCATGTTCATTGACAAAAATATCAATCTCACAAAGAAAATGATGCAGGCATCCACATCCTACGGAGACATTTCTAGTTTTCTTTTTGTAAGTTGTACCAGTTTACTGACCCATAAATTCACAATCTCTGCCCAATCTTCACAATTTTAAGACATGTTCACATTTTTGGTAAGTATTTAACAATATGTCAGCTGATTTTAAAGAAAATATTTCAAATATCAAGGTATGTGTTCTTTTTTGTATATATTTTTGTTGTTAAGACATGGGCTATTGAAAAATGTTTCCACAGGTGGAAGGACAGCCCCCTAAAACTTTGCGTAAGGAAATTTGCAGTGAAATTGTTGGTTGCATATGGACTGGACATCCAATCGACTCCCAGCCTCTGTATGTTTTGTGTTTACCAACTACAGAGGCTCATACTGGGCATCCAGTCGGTCAGGTAAAATTCCTCTAGCAAGATGAGTCTTAAATTTTTAAATTGCATTTAGAGACTCGGTGCATATCAAATAAAAGTGTTACTTAATTTGTGTACTATTATATTTTTTAGAAATGTCCAATTTTTTTTTCATATAAATTTAGTGAGAGTTTCATTATTAAAACATGTCTAATATACTGCAAGATGGGCACATTATGTTCCCCTTTCCACTTGAAAGAGACAATGAATACATAGTTTCATGAATAGCAGCATGTTCCTCATAATATCCCCCCCTATTAGGGAGCACATGCAAAACTGTAAAAATATCACTTGTATCCTATTTTACTATTTAGGACACATGTATTTAGCAATTTTGAGATCCTTCACAGAAACACAGATTATATTTATGAGTATTATTTTTACTCTTTTTTTTATTTTTTTATTTTTTTATACCCCCCACACAACGAAGTTGTAAGGGGGGTATACTGGATTCAACTTGTCTGTCTGGCTGTCCGTCCGGCCGTCCGTCTGTCGGTTTCTTTGTCTGGGCCGTAACTCAAAAAGTATAAAAGATATCAAGATGAAACTTCATATGTAGATAGATCTCATTGAGGGGGAGTGAAGTGACCAAGAACCATAACTCTCTGTTGCATAATTTTGGAGTTGTTGCCCTTTGTAAATTTTCATACTTAATTTTTGTCCGGGACGTAACTGAAAAAGTATAAAAGGCATCAAGATGAAACTTCATATGTGGATAGATCTCATTGAGGGGGAGTGCAGTGACCAAGGACCATAACTCTCTGTTGCATAATTTTGGAGTGATTGTCCTTTGTAAAATTTTAATACTTAATTTTTGTCCGGGCTGTAACTGAAAAAGTATAAAAGATTTCAAGATGAAACTTCATATGTTGATAGATCTCATTGAGGGGGCGTGCAGTGACCATGAACCATAACTCTTTGTCATGTAATTTTGAAGTTATTGCCCTTTGTAAATTTTCATACTTAATTTTCATCCAAATAAATTAATGTATGTGTTAATATTATTTATTTTCCTTGTTGAGCCAATACATTTACATGTCTCTGACCTACATGTTATTTGTATTAAAATCCCTGTGACAAAGCGACATGCGGGGGTAATTTGCGCCATTACAATGGCAGTTCTAGTTTTTTTTTGCTTTTTGAGTTAACTGTTGCAATGTCCAACAAATTTCAGCACCCATTTCCCAATGAGCACCATTGAGCACTAATTTACCGAATGTGCACTTATAGTATAGGTGCTGTTGTCTTGAGGTGTTGTTCATTGACTGTTGATCTGACTGTTTGAGTTTGGCTCCAATGTTGGTGAATGATTTTCACAAACTTTCTAGGCACAAAGTGCTGGTCAAACCCAGGAATTGTTGAGAGGAATGAGTATAAGTTGTAAAACCATGTCCCTTACAATTTAAAATAGATAAGTGTATATGTTGAGTTTTTTCCTGACATGAGTAATCCAAATAGACCAGATGGGGCTTTTACCCACAGTGTTGAAGGGCTTACCTCAACTATAACCACTTTTTCACAGAACCCCTCTTTCTCCTCATTGAAACAAACTAAATATTATCTGCCAGCAGAGTCAATATTTAACCATAGTGTCAAACTGTTGTTGCTTTGTAATAATGTACTTACTTAATGTATTTACAAAATGTATTTAGACATATGTTCAGATTATATAATTCATTTAGTGTGGAGCTCCAGAACCGGTTGATGGCAGAATTTCAGCCAAAATAAAGGAACTGACCAGGTCAGGGGTGAACACAATATCTGGCATGAAGGTCCATTTAAAAGATTACGTTAAGGACATCTGTAAGCCCCTTCCACACCCAACCAACAAACGTTTTTATCCTGTCGACAAAATAATCAGCAACCATATGCACAAGACGCAAGATGTAAGGTCAGCTGAGGACCAGCAACATCTACAGGAAATGGTATTTAATTTTCTACTTGTCTGAAAGCATAAAGTAATTACATCTCCACAAATCTGAAAGCATACCGTAATTTTCCCATAAATATTTTTTTCTCTATAAAATTCTCTGTAAAATTATGTAGCCTACTTACTTTGATATCGTTACTTACCTGATCATCAGGGAGACTTTAATTTTGGATAACTTTGAATTTATTAATCCACAATATCCACATTTATCTGGAATTTATTATGTTTATTGCTAAGATAACCAATGGTAAGTTGCTATAGGGCTTTGCTTTTTGAAATCTTGGCAGATACACCTTTTTCAGGCTGTGACAAAAGTAAATGTTCTCCAATCATCATACACTTACTAGTCCCCTACATATGTTTACACTGTGAGGGTGGTTTTAGTCACCTTCAGTGATACATGTACTTCTATTTCTTTTTCAAAGAATTTTAAATTAATTTGTTAAAAATGTAAAGATGCCTCTCTGAAAGTTATGTGTAAGATTTGATTTAATGATCTACATACCTTTTGTTTGAATCACTTACAAATAAATAAAAGAGTTTTAATATGCACACTATAATTATGCTAAATCACATGTACTGTATATACATTTTCTTTAGTACATGTACTAGAGAAATTAATAAAGGGTATTAATGTTCATTCATATAGATATTTTGAACAATATCTTTCCCTAGATAACAAAATGGACACAGGATCATCCAGAGGATAGTGTCTATTTTAGAACTAAAACAGAGACTGAGAATGTAATTATGTTGGAAGTTAATTGTTGACCTCTGTTCAGTGCATGCAAATTAAGTGTGAATGAACTGTTCTTGTTATTGAGCTTTATCAGGGTTTGGCAATGTATAATGATTTATACTGTTGCTGCTGCTATTTCCATTGCAAATTACCAGTTTACATTGTTCATAAAGCTTTAGAGAACTTAGTTGTTTTCGTTAACAACTTATTTGAAATTGATATGGTTCCAAAGTTATGAAAGTTCCAGACCCTAAAAAATTTGCTAGCAGGTTTATGAACAGATAATGCAACAAGATGCTGCAATAAAAATAAACTGTTTCTGTGAAAATATGTTTTGCAGTTCACAAGGATCACAAAGCTGTTCTGATCACCATGTGTCTATTGTCTGTCTATGGTACATTATACCAGTTTCTTTCTTAAACATAACTGCAAAAAGTCAGAGACTGGAGTCACAGACCTACATCAGTTTTCAAAAATACTTCATCAAGCAAATGTGAAGTAAGGTATGTAACAACTGATCAGTGATTTGGATTCAATTTTAACATGACAATGAAAAACTTTAAAATTAAGAATTCCACAACCAAAAAACATACCATAACAGTGTATGTTCCGAAAAAATTAACGTAATGAAAGTAAAATGTTTCACTTATTGTAAAATATTGTGATGGATGTTTCTTGGTGAATCTTTATTAAGAATTTCTCCTTTTGCTACAATTACCCTCTTCAGTTTATAAAAAAAGTTTCATCTTACATTGCATATAATGTCAGTTTTAGTTATAAACATTGTCATTGGCATACAGATTCATTCTATTGCTGTAGATAGCTGAAATGAAATGTATATCAAAAAGTTAGGAATCATATTTTTTAATCTGCATGAAAATACTGCTTCCATGAGTTTGGTTATAAATATTTCCTATCATTTCAAAGTATAAAACAATAGCACATGTGCTTATTCAATATAAATAAGCATATATTAGTTATTATACAATACCATCACTATATAAGAAGTATAAACTATTATCTATATGTATGCATTCTTACATTTTCTTCATTTAAGAAATGTATTCTTCATTATTTTGCTTACCCAGAGCTTCCAAAACTTCCTCCTGGTGATGCAAACTGCAGAGCAGAAGAGGCTGCTGAGGCGGTATGGGGACATGGTTTTGTTAGACGCTACATACAAAACCACTATCTATGATCTCTCTCTGTTCTTCATGGTGGTGAAGACAAACGTTGACTTCCAAGTGGTAGGAACTTTTATTCTAGAAAGCGAAACTGCGGGAGCCATCCAAGAAGCCCTGAGGGTTTTTAAGGCCGATAATATATCATGGATACCATCCTTCTTTCTAGTAGATTTTTGCGAAGCAGAAATCCTTGCACTTGAAAATGAGTTCAAAGGTATAAATCAGCATATTGCATATTCTCTCACTGTACATGTTCACATAGATCTAACTTGTGTTCTTAACATTAAATATCAATTATTTGACATTATGGTTTAAATATTTGTTTGATCTGGATTGACTCTGATGAAATCTTGCCAGGAATAGTTGTATGTAAAATTCTGAAAATAAGTCTTTAAAATTTAATATAAGGTTGTATTATACTATCAGCATATAAAGAAATCTTACATTTGGAAAAGAACCCCTGTATTGCAACATAGTTAATATATACTTCCATCTTTAAAAAGAAAGTAAATATTGTTTTATGCCCCACAAATCGATAGACCAGGGGACATATTGCGGACAACTTAGACCTTTGTCATAACTTGAAAACTGATCTGGATATCGTATTGAAATTTGAAATAAACATACATGTAGATGACTAGCAGAAGTACATTGACCAAATTCCATAACTCTACTTAGCTGGTCCTATTTTTGAAAGGTCTCCCTTTATTTGATATTATAATGGATCAGTCAAAAACTGTAAAAGATATTGACCTGTAACTTAAACATACATTAAAAGTGAATAAGGGATAAGTGCAGTGACCAATGACCATAAACATACAAACTTTATGTCAGTTTTTAGTTATGAACCTTTATATAATATTGGTCAAGAGCATAATTCATTTACTAGTGTTGAACTGATTAATTCATTTCTCTTTGATTTCTTAATCGTCAACCAATAAGGCAAATTATAATTTAAGACAGAATAGCAGTTTTTGTTGGGTAAACTTGTAAGCATATATCTGATATATTGGGTTGTTCTACACAGTCTGTCACTGCTCTTTTGGTCTATCTACAGTAATAATTTGATTTGTAACCTGTGAAAATGATCAAATAGATCATTACAAAAAATAACATAGACATTTCGATATTTATTATATTAAGTAACACAGGCTTTAAAATCTTAGTACAGGCTGTACATATAACAACATCCATCTAATTACAGGTGCAGGAAGACCCCGAACGCACTGAGGCATCCGTATAGAACCACCGACCTACCGCAAGCCAGTGGAAGGCTTCCTCACATGAAAATCAGAATGTCCCTGCCGGGATTAGTATAAAAGTGACTGATTAATCATTAATCTTTCAGAAAGACATGCTTATTAATTCAAATTGACATTTTTCTTTCTTACTGATTCCCAACACAATCAATAAATATATGGGATAAAGCTTGGTAGTTGGCATTCTTCCACAAAGTGAACTTTTAGAATTGACATCATTATTTTGCATATGAAACCTTTAGGTTGGGCCCAGAAGGGTAAGGCTCTTAAAGGGGTCATAATGTTTCATGAACACTTCTTGTAAATTAAGAAAATGCTCAGTGTCTTTAATTTGACAATTTTAGATTATTAAATCCTTCATTAGAACATTCTGGCATAATCTTTCACCCTGACTTTTAAAGATCATTGATCTACTCTTAAACATTCAATACAAGTTTTGATCTTTCCTTTTCTCTTCATCAATCAATGTCATTTTATTATTTTAAAATAGTAATTGCCTTTGATTGAGTCATACATACAGCACATAATGGTTTTGTTTCTTTAAGAATAAAGAAACATTCTGAATAGTTTGTATATATATTGTAAATGGTTGTAAATGTTTTGCAAAAACTTTCAAGGAAATAAAAGAGCTACCTTCCGAAAAGGTCATTGTAAAATACCAAGATTTTTATGAAGGTAATAGTTTGATGAATAGGACATTAAATTGATATTTTTTTTATTTCTAATGGTATAGATGTGACAGTGGTTAAAAAAATATTTTACACTCCTCAAACTAAATTGAGATCTGATGAGAATAAACTGGGTATTTTTGTTAATATTTTTTTTAATTATTTATATTGCTTCAATTGGGAAACAAGTTAAAACCTACTACCGGTAATTCCTTGGTTGGACCAGCGCTTGCCACCTTGTAACCCAATGAAATTGTGTACCTGCAACAGGATTGGAAAAAAGGACATTTGGTCCACATTCATGTTTTTTACCACTAGACCACAGGGCCCCTTTTTAACATGTTTGAAATGTTTCTTCATTGTTTACATGCATTTGTTTTACATATAACTTTAAAGGTCTTCAGTTTTATAATATTAATAAGTTTAAACTCATACTAGTCCCTCTCGACAGTTCCTGGGTTGGACCAGTACTTTGCGCCAAGGAAGGTCATGAAGAATTCTTGCCTACAACAGGGTTGGAACGCACAACCTTCAGATCCATAATTGGTTAGGTTACCACTGGACCACGGCGTCCTTTGTAATATTAATTGCTGAGAGCCAATATAGTTTATTAATAATGTCATAGGCAAACAAACATTTTTTTAAGTTTAAATTCATGTGCATTTATTTTCAGATTCAAAGGTGTTATTGTGTGACTTCCATCGCGAACAAAGCTGGGAAAGATGGGTTAAGCGAAAGGAAAACAATGTTGAGAAGCCTGATGCTGTCCTTTCTCACCTGCGAAAATTGGCATTTGCAGAGACTGACGAAGTGTTCAACAACTCTTTGACCATTTTCAAACAGTCAACAGACTGGGCCAATACCAGACTCCAAACCTATGTGGAAAGAGTGTGGTTACCGGTGAAAGAGGTGCTTATTTATAAGTGAAATGCTTGGCATTTATTTGGGCCAAATTGTTTATGCTGTAATGACGAAATGTTTACAATTTTATTTTCCTGTAATAATTTTGTAGGTAGGGTTTTATATATTCTTACAATTTCTACATGTTTTTTTATTCACTGTAAATTGAGGAACTACTTTTCTTCAGAGTGCCAAAATCTATGAGGAAATTATCAGTACAAAAGGTAAAGCAATTTCCTGATGAGCAGTAGCTGTAATGTGATAATATTTATAAATAGCATTTGACAATCCCTCTCTTTTTTCTTGTCGTATATGCAGTGTATGCCTATAAATTACAAATACGTTCTTATAAACTCCATCTCCTTACATAGTTTAGCTGACCTTTTATGCCACCGAGGATCAAACTAAACTTCCTGGTGATGGGAATGACATTGCAATCAATCAGCCTTGGAGACTGATACCCATGAACTGTAAAATATGTATTATATATCATATATTTACTAATGTCAACTTTCTCTTCAATACAGAAATGGTGTCATGCCTATCGCAGTAATGTTGAAGTAAGGGCCCACTCTACAATGGTGTAGAAACAACACACAAGGTTCTGAAGGAATCCTACCTTCGCCGGAAAGTCACCAACAACCTGTCGCATTTGGTGAAAGTTCTGCTGGAGGATTTTTTTCCTGATCGGTATCGGAAGTAAGAAAGTACATTATCACATGTTTTTAATTAGAGAAATTATTTTTTTTGGTTATTATTTTTCCCCCCTATATTTATATGGGGGAGACAAATTGTTATTGTCAGAGTTGTCTGTCCGTCTGTCTGCCACACATTTTATCTGGAATGTAACTCAAAAAGTATAAAAGCTATTAACATGAAACTTCACAGGTGGATAGGTCTCATGAGGGAGAATTTTCATACACAATAACCATAACCCTGCACCTCCTATTTTTTGTAGCATAACTTGCGAACTATGAGACATATAACCTTGAAACTTCATAGGTGGATAGATGTCATGGAGGGGAATTGCAGTGCACAAGAACTGTAACTCTGAACATCATAATTTTGGAGTTACAGCTCTTTGATAAATTTCATACATACAGAATTTTTGTCCAGAGCATTGCAAACATCTGCAAACATCTAGCCATACAGGGCTTACCTGTTGCTTATCATCCTAATTACTCTTTTACATGTGAAAAATAATAATGTTTTCCTATTTCAAGTCACTGTTTGCAAAAGTGAGCTTATGTTTTGGTAACTGAAATCATGGTAGATATACTACTCTTTAAAAAAAAGATAAAGCAGACCCTGATGAGAGGACTCTTGTGTATATGTCACTGTGTGCCTCAATGTTTGTGTGTGTGTGTGGAAGAACATCAGTTTTCTGTGAAATCAAATCTCTATTTTTTTCTAATAAATGTTTTGTTAACTCAGAAGTCTTTGGTTAATACGTCTATTGTCTGATATAATGCAAAATACTGAAAACTAAATACTATTAAATCCTAACAACCAATGTACAAAAACTCTTTGTAGAAGGTCACAATCTATTGTCTGTGAGAATCACCACCAACATCAAAAGATTAAATTATTAAAGATATTTTTTAGCCTATTTTTCTCTATACTCTGTTTATATGATAGATAAATAGAGATGAACCTAATACTGATGATATTTGCATTGTTTGAAAATGAAACGTCAACATCAAATGGTAAATTAGCTAAAAAACAGAACACTTCCTTAACAGCATTATTTGATCCAAATAACAGGTACGTAGATCTGAATACGAAGTTCAGCTGTCTGTATCGCAAATACTCGGATGAAATCCAAGAATACCTGCATAATCGTTCAAGAAACTGTGAAGAATTGCATGGAACAAATAGAGAAGGCAAAGCTGATTCCAAGGTATCCTAATTAATTGATATATAGTCAGACCATTGTTATGTACTTATCAGATTTCTATCATAGTCAATAAATGAAGTCTTACTTTTTTTTATTTTATGATTTTCATTATAATGTTTTATTAGCTCACCTGAGCATAGCTCAGGGTGAGCTTTTGGGATACTTGATTGTCCGTCGTCCATCGTGCGTCGCCCGTCGTCCGTCAACAATTTTGATGTTTACACACTAGAGGCCACAATTTTGATCCAATCTTCTTCAAACTTGGTCAGAATGTTTGTCTTGATAATATCTTGAACCCTTTTGAAAATGGGTCAGGTTGGATCCAAAAGTAGGTCAGTAGGTCAAATCTTAGAAAAATCTTGTTTACACACTAGAGGCCACAATTTTGATCCAATCTTCCTCAAACTTGGTCAGAATGTTTGTCTTGATGATATCTTGAACCCTTTCGAAAATGGGTGGGGCTGGACAGAAAAGTAGGTCAGTAGGTCAAATCTTAGAAAAATCTTGTTTATACTCTGAGGGCAACATTTTTGGTCCAATCATCCTCAAACTTTGGCAGAATGTTTGTCATGATATCTTTTGTGGATGGGGTCAGAAAATTACTGAACATTGTTTCACCTCATCATCTTTATTCTTAAGCAATCTGTTTTGTACAGGCAATGAATGATACTTTTCTCAAGTGAGCGATCTAGAGCCATCTTGGCCCTCTTGTATATTTTATCGATATGTCTCATACAACAAAATGGATTTAAACTCTGTAAAAAAAAATAAATAGTTCATTTGATTTAGAATTTTTCTATACTGAAAAACACTGGCATTATCAGGTTTAAAGTTGTCATTTAGGAACTTTTTGGTACATCATGATCTTTATCAAGTTAAAGACGGGGTCTTTACTTCAAGCCTGCAATTTTTGTTGCATTACAGTTGTAAATTTATGTTAAGAAACTTATTAGTCTTACTTATTTTAAAGGGACAGTGTTGTGGAGACTGATTGAGTACATACCGTCACATTTGATTCCAAAGACAATCAAGTCACACTTGGAAGTTCAGATGTAAACCCTCAATGCAGTTGTGCCATTTGGAGGAGGCTACACCAACCATGCAAACATATGTTTGCTGCTCTCTATGATGGTGATTCAGCCAGTTGGGAGAAGTTATCATGCAACACTGTACAGCAACTCCCTTTTTGTCACCTTAGATGAGGAAATTATCAGTACAAAAGGTAGAGCAATTTCCTGATGAGCAGTAGTTGTAATGTGATAATATTTATAAATAGCATTTGACAATCCCTCTCTTTTTTCTTGTCGTAAATGCAGTGTATGCCTATAAATTACAAATACGTTCTTATAAACTCCATCTCCTTACACAGTTTAGCTGACCTTTTATGCCATTGCTAAATCAGTAAGAATTAAAAAAAAATAGGTGTTGTAGACAAGCAAAATTAATTGATTGTGTTGACTACAAACTCACTTGTAAGCTTCTTATATGAATAAACAATTTTTGTTCTTTTGATATTGTGTAATAATCAGAATATTAAGCATAGAAAGAAATATAGTTTTTCTTTGACATCAAGTGACAACTTTATTAACATCTTCCTTTGAAAATTTTAACAGCTTTTCATTAATGTGGTTGATCTTTTATTACCAAGATATTATTATTATGCCTTTGACAAGTATTAAGTATGTTCTACAGGATCTCAGCCATCTTCAGGATCTCAGCCAGACAGTCATGATGGCACACATGGTGAACATCAGGAGGTAGCTGCATGTTCAGCAGATGATTCCCCAAATACAGGTTGTTGTTTTTCTGTGTGAAAATCAGAAAGTGTGTGCATCTACATTACTTATTATTATTAATCCAGGGTATTTCTACCTACTTTGGGAAAGGGACCCTAGCCCCCAAATGGGAAACATTGTCGACATAAGTAACAAACAATAAAAAATTTGTTTGATGTCCGGAGGTTGGCAAAATAAATAGAAGTTCTATGTCATTGGTTGCGTTTTTTGTTTTGTTTATTAGTTTTGTTAATGACTTCGAGGTTAAGTTTGTGCTGCACAGATTAGTAAGTATTGTGATAATTAATACACGGTGCATCAGAACAATAATTCAATTGAAATGTAACTTAAAAAAGGCCTAAAAAAGTAAAATACTTTGTTAGTGAAAATTATGCTCAAGTTAAAACTATGGCTTATACAAAATTACAGATTCATATATGATTTTATGTATCTAGACTAACAATTTGTTAATGTAGGTAAAACTAATGTTTCAGTAAGTTTTTTTTATTGAAATATATGTAAAATCTAGCTCATACTCTCATGATACTTCACTTTTTCATACGATTTGACTTACTCTTTAGTTAATGAACAAATTTATTGATAGCCTAAGCTTATATTTTACAGAAGTGGTCAGCATTGCTAAACTGCAATTGGAATGCCGGAATTCGCTGAAGCAGCTTCAGAACCTAACTTACAGAGTCCAGGATGAAGAAACACTGACAAACATGAAATCAACTTTGAATGACCTGTGTGATAACATCCAAAAGAAGCACAAAGGACTTCCCCAGAGGATTATCCCAATTAGACGCAGGAGATCCCTGAAGCTGTTCAGGAAGAGACGTGGAGTGAAGGCAAATCAATATAAATCTAAATTGAAAATAGGTATCACTACATTTCCCATTAAAATATTGTGACTATCATGACTTATTTTTAATGTCCGTTTCATTTCCGATCATTTTCAGAAAGACAGTTTTAAAGGTCCATTATACAATAAAACCTAAATAATAATGCCATAATGGGTCCGTCTAAAAGTGGTCTTAATACTGAGTTGGTCTTATTATTGAGTGGCAGTCATCACACACACACACACACACACACGCACAAAGGTATCTGTTTGAATAGAGAGAGAGAGAGGGAGAATACCATTTTAACATTTTCTTTCCTAAAAAGAGAAATCACTGCATCTCCATTCAATATTTTACTCATATTCTCTCTTTTTTCACTGAATTATTTCATGAATGTTATCATTTTATAACTTTACAAACAAGCAAAAAATATTAAACACACTTAATATTGAAAATCCTTTTTTTAAGAGATTTTCAAGTTGAAAAGAACATGTTAAGATTTCAGTGAAACCACACTCTGCAGCCAACTCATGTTTGTGACCATTAAATCAATATTTTTGGCAATTTTTGTTGCATTGAATATTTTTCTATATAATTCAATGGTTGCTCCCCTCATTAAAACGTCAACTCAAAACTGCCTAAAAAGACTACTTAAATTGTACCAAATCATAAAATTAGTTGATTTTTCACATAAATAATGCGAATGATGGTCCTGTGAAAAAGTTTATCGAAATCGTCAATTTACAACACAGGTGAAGGTTGCACGTGCCACTTGATTTTATTTAGTGTTTATTTATTGGGTTTAATGACCTATCAACAATTTATAAGTCATTTGGAGAGAATTTCTACTTGAGACTTTTAAGAATTGATTAGTCTTTTTGTACTAACTCACTTTTTCTCTGAACCCTTGATATAGATGTTTTGCTTTAAAACTTGGAATACTTATTGCTTTTGTGTAAATTTTGATGATACCGTGATTTTTATTTTGCCTTTAATTGCAATATTTATTTTTATTGACAAGCTTACAGACAGCTCTTGTGACAACATTGGTATGTTGCAGCTGGGGATTGAACCCATGACCTCCTGAATCTGAGACGCTTGCTCGAATAACTCGACCACCAGGACTAGTTTTATATAGTGTCCTTTAGAACTAGTTTTGAATGTTCATGATATGTTGTTTTAAGATTAAATGAATTAGATTGATTGTCTCCTAATATAGATTTCTTTAAATTTGCAGCACATTCTGCACAAAACACAGGCAATGTTGAGGTAGATGGCCTGTTTGATGTCTAGATGACAGAAGGTACCCAAGAAGGTAAATCATTTTTCTTTAAATTGCCACATAAGTCAGTGTTACTACTTCTGTGCTTAAGATAGATATAGCTTTTGTCAGACATTAGGCTATGTCACCTTTCTGGGGTTGTCTGCACATACATCTGTTGGCATGTCTGTCAAAAGTCTTGCATTTAAGTTTGATACTTCTAATTTAAGAGGAAGGTATATCACCAAATACAGTCATGTGCCAAGGGGTAGACATATGTTTTTACCCCCCCCCCCCCCCCCCCCCCCCCCCAAAAAAAAAATAGTTTACCCCCATTGAATGATGGGAAATATTGGTATGGCACTGTCCGTCTGTCTGTGCACACTCACATTGGAACTTTAGGTAACTGTAGATTTCCTTTGATGTCAATCATTCTGTTTTCTCTTATGTGGCTATAATTAGCTCTTATGTGGCCAGAGAGAACATAAGATTAGCCACATATGTATCCATATGTGAGAAGTCTGTCCATCTGTTTGTCTGTACATATTTTATTTCAGTACAGTGACTTTTGAAATACTGCATGTTCTTAATTCATATTTGGTATGCATGTATATGATATCAATATACATGTCCAGTTCAATTTTGGATACAATCCACTGATTCATTATCCAGTCACGCACCTTTTCTATGCTTTATAGGTTGCTAATAGAGACTTTTTCAGTGATTAATGAAAAGTAAAAGATATAAATAAATGTTGGAAATTAAACAACAGTTGTAGATGATGAAAATCATCCTGTCTGGATGAAGTCCCTTCATCATCTGATAACAACTTGTTACAAACAAGTATGTATTTTGTTTATAATGATATTGTGAACATTTTCTGTTTTGAATGTGTAAATATATCTTCTGTTTTTGTTTTCTAATTAGTCCCCAACCAGTGTTTACACCATCTGGAACTATAGGTTTGCCCTCTATCTGTCCGTCCATCTGTATGTCTGCAAATCAGGATCCCGCAATAACTTAAAAACCGTTTAAGATAATATTATGAAACTTGGTAAATGAATAGATATGAATAGATGGCAGTATGGAGATTCTACACATTACTTTATTATTTTTTTTTCTCGGACCAAAATTCTGGTTGCTATGGTAACGAAAAAATTATGCACCTCACTGGTAGGTGACTCCGGTAGGTGACTCATGTGTTGCGTGCAACACCAGTAACTTGTTAACATAATCTTAGGAATTTTTTCCAGAAAAAGCTAGCATTTCATACTTAATGTCAACTTTTATCTTCATTATGGTTTCATTATTGATTCCTAATGGTTTTGCAACAAAAAGAAATGGTTCTGTAAAATTAGTCTATCTACATGTCAATTAATCAGTATCAGTGGATGGGTTTTTGTAACAAAATAACTTTTCTGGTTTCTTTCACATGTAGTCAGTGTCAAGTAAGTCGAGGTCAATTGTCACCTGGAGATATTACCTTGGTCACATTATGATCTCTTCCAAGTTTGATAATCAGACTGAATATCTAAGACACCCCATTTTGCATTTTTAAGAAAAAAATATTTATTTTTTTCATACATCAATTTTAGAGAAATACCATGTGCTATTTTTTTCTTAGTAATGAACATCACAAAAATGTAAGAAATCTGTTCATCTGATATGTACAATTAAGGAAATGTTTTATCTGTTACTAATATTTGAATAATTTTCTAAAAAATATGTCTAACTTAACAAAAATAAAACTAAATACAACGAAGTGTTAATTTTCAGTTGCTGGATTCAGATGGAAGTGAACTTTTAAAATGGATATTGTTATTGCCAGATACTGAACTTGTCAAGAAACTTTGGAGGCTTCCAATGGATTGCAATATGCCAGTTGCCAAAATGTACGGACAGATGGTCACATATACTGACATACGTTCACTGAAGCCTGGTCAATGGCTAACGGATAAGGTGACAATTGAAATGTGCATTATCATCTGCATATGAAACTGAACTCTTTCATATATACTTATTTGAAATAATGACTAAAGGCCTCATTCGATAAGGGCACTTAGGTGTTAGTTTTGTCTATTCCCTTAAATTTTCATGTGAGAAAGCCTTACATTTGTTATGCATTAAGTCTGTGTTCTATATGTCTCTGCATCATCTCCACCTTCCTCCACCTGTAATTACCTGACTGTCAATGTACTACTTTATATATATTGACTTGTTATACCACTGCTTCACATATTGAAGTGGGGGCAAGATAGGAATCATGCTTGTCCCGTCCCATCCCATACTTCATTCATATTACAACTAAGTATTGTAACTGATAATGCCTTGGAAACACTTAAAATATGATCAGGAAATGAGCAGTTAGCAAACAAATGCATATAAGTAACTGTACAAGGATCTTGTTAGAATTACAGCCCTTCTTCTTTTCTTTTTCAAAGCAGTATTATGTGATGTGATAGTTCGTTTCAATTTCTTATAATCTGAAATCTTTTTGATATTCTAATCATTTTAAAGTCTCAGGATAATAATAATAGATATGATAAGAATTACATGAATATTGTCATGTTATTGTCTAAACATAATTCCCCAATTATTTGTTAAATCATCTAAATGAAAATATGTTTTCCAAAATTTCTTATCACATATACATATATAATGCCTTGGTTTTTGTTTAAAGGTCCTTGATACGTTTGTCAATATGATGTCAGTGGAACATTGTGACAAAGGGAGGAAGATACTTCCACTACTGCAGACAACCGTCAGTATAATCATGGACAAAAGATATCCGAACATCAAGTCTAAGGTAATACTCATTTTTGTGTCTTCTTCTTCAATGGAAATTCCTAATATTTCATCTTTGATCCAAATATATGAAAATGATAGAGATGTTGGTGCTTTAATAGCATATTTTGCTTTAATTCTGTATATGATTTTATTATATGACATTATGTTTAAACAGCTGTTTCCAGTTCCGTATAACTATCATATTTTCTCATATTATGTTGAAAATGTATGAGAAAGACACACGTTAAATAGTTATTTTCAATTTTATTTAATTTTTTTTTCTTGGTGTTAGATTACATATAGTAATTCGTTCACAAGCTGTTCATTCATGTTTTTTGTTTGTTTGTTTTTTTAATCCCAATTTACTCTCAGTGTAGGTCATATGATAAAAAGAATCAGAAATAAAATATGATAAACTTGTTATTACATAATAACATTTTCAAGAACTTGTTTAGTAAAAATTTGATGTGAAATAACAATTCAAATAAGTAATTGTAGCTCACTAATTATTCATAAGATTATTATAAAATAACAAATTTAGTAGAAGAAATAGAAAATAAACACCCATTTTTCTTGAATTTAAAAACAAGAATTTTTCACCTTAATATCTTCCAAGTTAACACAGATGGTTTTCTTTAATGACAATGGCAGAATGATCCTAGATTTGAAATAGCATGTTCATATATGTTTATATTTTTATTATTTTACATTATTTCAACAGATTAGTGACTATGACTGTATGATTGGTATTTACCACAGACATGAACATTGGACACTAATCGTAAGTTTTAAAGGTATTTGATAAATCATTGCAATATTCATCAATAATAGCATAAAATTGCCAATGTTGAAACTAATTTGTTGTCAGGATTTAAGACAGCAGTACTTAAAAGAAAAAAAAAATACATTGACACTTCATTATGTCTTTTTCGAATTTCCTTTAATACCTGATATAATTAATTTTTATTTAGTAATTCTTGCTTTGAAATGATGTTTTTAATTTGTATCAAAATTGACCATCTGTATTTTCTGCTAATGGTCATTGAGCTCTAATGGATCTATCCAGTGTTTACAGATGTATTCAAACTGACTTTTAAAAAGACAATCGTTTCCTCAATTTTTTTAAACATAATAGTGTAAAATTTACCCTGGTGTGTTAATAGAAACTATTGCGATAATCTTAAAATGCTATTCATTTGCTTCACTGAAATATCAGGTAACCAATGGGTGGGTGTTGGTGTATCATGTCATACTTCTGATTAAGTTTTAGATTTAGTTTTCACCTTAACCATCAAATCTATTGCTTGGAAACTTAAAACATAAGTTGATGCTGTACTGCAAGACCTATGACTCTTTATCTTACATTTTGTATGAATTGGGGTCTTAACATTTGACAATATTTATTAACTTAATATTGTGTTAAGGCCTTTTTTTCAGTATAGCTGTCTAATCTCACTTTTTAACTACCTAGGGATGAATTTATGTAAGACAGTGCCAAATGAGTATTTTAACAATTTTAATTGGTAGATATTCCTATACTTACGGAAGAAAGTTACGCACCTTTCTTTGTTGAAATGACTACTAGCTGAAACATATATGTTGTATGCACAAAATTTTTATGATTTTTTTTTACTTATGACAGTTTCTGTAATAAGTAAATAGTTGTTTTATCAAAACACTTCTCTTTAGTTCACATTGGGACTTGTTTCCGACTAAACAATGAAAAACAGTGATATGTTTACTCCGATTTCAGTGGAGGGGCTGCTTTAATATGGACATATAATGATTAGTACTGTTTGTATTGTACCTCCACTACTTTAATCCACATCAAGGCTTCATATTTTATTATTAAAGATATTTCTCATTACCTTTATGAAGGCATATTATATTTTATTTTTGATATAATTTTTATTTTATCACAATGCCTTTCCCGTTTAATTTAAGACATTGAATTTTCTCATTGTGTTTGCATTATTTATTGAGAAACCTTTGTTGAATATTATTGTCTTTGACTCAAACTGTTTGTTTTGTGTTTGCCAAACTACTGATGATGGAGGGTATGTTCATATTGAATAATTTCACTTTTTGAGTCTATCAGTACATATACTTAATTATCTTGTTTGGAAAATTTTCTATTCACCCCATTTGGACTTTATTATATAAATTGAATAAATGCATTTACTCAAAGCTTTGGGGGGGGGGGGGGCGCCTCCATGGCCGAGAGGGTAAAGTCGCTGACTTAACACTCACTCAGCCCCTCACTGTGTGTGTTTGAATCCCGGCAGGGTCATTTGGATTTTCATGTGAGGAAGCCTTCCAGCTGGCTTGTGGTAGGTCAGTGGTTCTACCTGGATGCCACCATGCATTTGGGGTCTTTCTCCACCTGTAATTAGCTGGACGTTGCTATATGACTGAAATACTGTCGAAGCGACGGTAAACTCAAATAGTCAAGTCAAAAGCTTTTAATTTTGAAAATGTGTTAGACCACCATTTATGGAAGAAATAAAATCTTATACTGAAACAAATTAAATTGTCTTCTTCAGAATTCTACTGATGGCTATGTTATACTACAAACTTGGCTGAAAAATATGTGAACATATTGAAACTTTTAATTATCTGCTTGATTCTAATCTGTGTAAATGTGTTGATTGCAATATTTTAGTGGTTGAATTGATTTTGATTATTAAATCTAAATGATTATAATTATAAATAAAAGAAATAAATGCAAGGTAACAACTTCTATATCATTTAGATATTTAGGGTATTAATTAGCATTTTCACCAAAGCTGAGTGACACACAAGTTAATATTACATATAGCCTGTTTAGATATATAGTCATCAACAATTATATTTTAAATCATGGTATGTGTAAATGAGACCTACTTCTTGATTAAATCAGTGTGATTTTAAAGAATTCTAGTCTACTATATTTGTCTACTTCAGATTGTATTAGCAGTGTGACGAATGTTCAGGCTGGTTTCATCCGGCATGCATAGGGATGAACCCTGAAAAAGAACCAGAGGTGTTTATTTGTAAGGCATGCAATGTAAGAACTTTTTTTATTAGTTCATTTGCAATAGTGATTTTATCATGCAGTGGTATATTTGGCTCCAGATGAATGTGCCCGTGCTTATGACATAACTTATTCTAGGCGCTTTGAGTAGATTCAACATATAGAAACTTGGCCACACCCACCTTTTAGTCTAGTTTTGGCACCTTGTGATTTCTGGCTGTTTCCAAGTTTTAAGGATTCACAGTGTGGAACATGTTTTGAAAACCAAGAAGACCTCTGTCAAGCAATTACCAGGTTGCTAGCTAGTATGTCACGTCATGGGCTTGTACGTGTGCTTCATAAAATGGGAATCACAATTGCTAAAGTACATCAAATTGGGAAGAGTTAACTTTGCAAAATTGTAATGATGTTTATGTTCCAAATCTGCTTAAGAAAATGTTATAGGCCATTTCTGTGTTCTTTCTGATCAACTCCTTGTAAAATAACCTTGCCAGAACACTTATTGTGTAAATACCCTAAGGAGAGGGTCCTCGATAAGTCTCCTGACTTTTTTTCCCAATCCTTGAACATTTGTTGTATTTGTAATTGTTCTATATTGTATGCTATTTTGAAATAAATATTGTTTAAACTAACTCCTGAATGTACCAATTTTTAATTTATTATTGTTCTGATTATTTTTGTTAATGTCTAGTATATTCTTTCAATTAAAACAGAGCACATAACAATTTTTCCATTTCTACTTAGGTTAGTTTCGAGGGAGGACCAAAATGCATAGGCTCAGAAGCTGCATATTCTGATACATCAGAGGACAATGGTAAATATATTATAGTTAAACCACATCAAAAATAAAACAATCTATAAAGGATGCTGTAAAATATATTTCTACAAAGAATAAGAAAATAAGTTAAATTTTGTGTTTAGTTCAAGGGAGTAATAGAAAAGTTTAATCACAAAATTCAACCCTCACTTAAATTTATATAAATAGTTAACAGGTACAAATGTAATGGAGGAAAGAATATTGGCCATCCAGTTTGATAATTATTCTTTGTTATTTTATCATTTTAATGCAGAAAACTGATTTCATGTATTATATATGTTTTCTATTTTCATTCAAACAAAGATACTCAGTACACTGAGCTGACCAGTAACTTCAAACAAGTCCTAGAGGAGATGCACTCTATGATGAACTGCAACAATAGAAAGTGGTAAATGGTATTGCATTTTCATGGTTTATAAACACGCAATCATTATGAATTATTCAAAATAAAAAACAGTTTTGATGTTTATCTCGGTCACATGAATTATTTAATCAATACTTTAATGTTATTATCAACCGTTGAACTTGAGGTTTGAGAGGGGAATATTATTTTGGTCTGTCCTTCTGTCTGTCCATCTATTACACTTTTTTTCCATCAGAAGCTATACCTCCAATACCAAATAAGCAAGAATCATACTATTCTATAGGAATTTTCAAGTAATATTAGAAAACTAGATTTTAATTGTTGTTCACCCAGTAATTGCAGAGTTACTGCCCTTGCATAAATTAAAATTAGTTGTATCACATATATCCCATATCTATAAACCTCAAGTATATACCATTGACCTTGGTTTATTCACAATATCTTTTCAGTGTGGATGTTAAGCATCAAAGACACCATGCCTTCTTAAAAAAACCAGGGATTGAGAGTTCAAAAACAGGCCATATGCATGGTTTTGGATCAGACTTCTTCAATGAAGAAGTAAGTATGTGTGAAATAATTAATATATATATAATATTGCACATTGTTTGCTTTCACTTTTAGTAAAATTCATTTAGATTATGTGATTTTTTTTCAATCATTTATACATTTGACATATAAGTTAAGAAATAAAATATTCACTTCTTGGTGCCTGGAAAGGGTAGTGGTAAAGCACCCTGCTTTTCACCATTGTGTCCCGGGTTCGATTCCTGCCCACGTACGTGAGAGGGTACAGTGGTCGCCCATCCCGACATGTGGATTTTCTCCGTACTCTCCGTTTTCCTCCCACAAAATTGACCACATATGCTGTCAGCAGAGCCTTCAGTAATGATTAATATAAGTTGTGATAACTTGTTTCACAATCGATGTAAGATCAATAAGGTTTAATATGAACTTATCTAAAAATATAAGCATGGTTATTTATCACATGATGTAATTGATAGAAGTTCATTAATAGATGTAATAGAAGTTCAAAGAATTCATATACGATCATATTCTTCAGGCCTAAAATATAATAGTTTACATTCATTTGCTTTTAGTGGATCCTGTGATTCAAAGGAAATTATTTGTTATAAAGAGTAAAAGCTGTACACTTTATTTTTTAGGTCAAAGGACAACTGCAATCCAAACTAACGAAGGACCTTATCTACCATGTAGCAGATCCTAAGTAAGTTTATGATTATAAATGGTTTAAACTTGTGCTTCTGATCCAATGTAAAATATTTAACATTCATAACTGTGAGTAAATATGTAGCCAGATATATGTATGAAACAGTTCTACTTTCCTATACAGATCTAAATAAAATCAAAGGAATGAGAGTCCTAATGTTGTGTTAAGCATAAACTGGAACCGTTTTTTTTATTTCCCTCATCAAATGGATCTTGTAGCTCTGAGGGCCAAACAACATAATTTTATTTGCCATATTCATATCAGATTAACCGAGGACACATTACATGCCAGAGGTGTGTGAACTGCTGCACCTCACTGGCTTATATCACACAATTTCATTTAGAGTATTTTCATTGATAATCTTTCCCACCTCACAAACAGTTGCGCATATATTTTGCCTGCTAGAGAGCATTGAATATGGATATCCAGTATTGTCATTTTTGCAGTCGGTTACAACAGTTGGATAAAAGTTGTTATTCATTTCAGTGATTGTTTCTTTTCCATCATCAGGTGTCCAGCGACTGGCTTGAGAATAGCCTTGATCAAGAATGTTTCCAAGCGAAGTCAACTGTTTAACCTGTTTATGTCTGGAAAAATGTAAGTTGTATAATCAAAATTATTATACATTATGAGATAAAAGGATAATTTTATTAAAGTATTAATTTTAGGTTATGCTAGGATTAACAGGTTTACACCTTAAAGCCTGAATGGCTTTGAAATTAAAACTTTGATCTAGTGTTGGACTGATTTAATCAGTTTGTTGATGAATCAATGAGGAAGACCTTGATGATTACGCGTCAACAAGTTCATATTTCTTAACGAATAAGGCATTTTATAATTTTAGAAGGAGTAGCTTGTTTTAGATGGTAACAATTTATTGAACTATAAGCTTATTTCTGTTTGGAAAAGGTCACCACTGTCTGTCACTGTCTTTTTGGTGTACATTGTTACAGTAATGTTTTGACGTGAACTGTAAAAATGTTCAAACATATGTATTTTTCGCTGACATTAAATTTTCAGGATCAAATTGATCTGGTATAGTTTCTTTGATTTAGTATATAGCTTATGGATGGTTCCTAAACTGTTAATCAAGTATGATTACATTACCTGGCTTATCCAACCAGTGTAAGTGTGAAGAACATGGTGAACGGTCGACAAAGGAACATGAGCTTTTTGTTTGTGTTACTGTTTGTGAGCACTTGACCTAGGTATAAATAGAAACTGTCAAATTATCAATAGGGGGATGAAATTGCGGAACCATTCATTTCCTGGACTTGTTAGAATTTAAGGATAATATGACTAGCTGTTGATGTTATGCAAAAACCAAATAATCTGTCAGTAATTTGTTGTCACTGCACTGCTTCAAGCAGTATGGATATGTGATGAAGGCAAGGCACCATTGTCCAGTGATAACTTACCTAATTTGGTATACAAAGTTTGCTGGTTCCTATCCTATTTAAGCCAAGGATTTGACATGCATGGATGCTAAGTACTTGTCCAACCCAGGAACCCATTTAAGGGATTAGCTTATGTTTTAATAACTTGATTCCCAAATGATGTACAATAAATAATTTTCAGATAGAATATTATTTTCCATAAATATTTTTTATCATTCTGTTTGTAATGAAAATCATTTGATCTGCCTCTTTTTTTCAGGTTAGCCTATTATTACCTTCAGGCAGTTATCCTGAAAGAATACCTAATACTATCAGTGTGTTCTCTGAAAGGTTATTTGTACAACATATCATCACAGAAGTGTGTTAGTACTGAATGGGACCAGTTCCAGTTGAACAGGGAGAGGAAGAAAATGTGTTCTACTTAAGAAATAGTCAGTTGTTGGGTATTTTACCACATGTTTGCATTTCAGATCAAGATTATAATATCACAAAGACAAAGTGATATAATAATTTGCAACTGATAAAGAAAGTTGTATCAAAGTTCACTACAAAATCATTTCAATTCTAAACAGACATTCATGGTTTATCTCTGTACTCTTTTCATGAAAAACTGTGCCTAAAGATATAATATTATCTGTTTGATTCCCTCTTTGATATACAAAATGACTAATGAACATAAGTATGGTGCATGTCTATGTATTGTTTAAATACTTAACTTACATGATTTTAATTTTCTTCATTTCTTTTTACAAATATAATTACTATCCACTAGCTTCAAACTGATCAAAAAGTGGTATATATTTTTATAATTTTAGACACAATATGGGAGCATACACTTTATTGTAATTGAAAGTTTAAAACTAATTTTTTCTTCTCACTATATATAGAGATAGACATGACTTATGTTAAAATGTATAATTGAACATGTATGGAAATCACATTGATAATAGGACGTTTGATTGTATTAAAAAGAAATGATAAGCATCATATTTAGCATAAAATCCTTTTTCTTTTTCGGACTGATTTTATTTCAATAAACTTAGTGGTACATTATTTCTATTAATTTCTACCTGATATCCCTTTAACATAATGATTTGTCAGCCTCAATGGGTATTAGTGTTTTTAAGGATATGGCTTAGCTTATGTTTTTTTTTCCTTTGATATGACCAATATGTTTAAAGTTAAAAAGTACATATCTGAGTTAAGCATGAAAGGGGAATTTAGTTCAAGTCCCCTATGAATTAGTAATGCCTTGAGATTGTATTTGGATGATCAATTTCAATGAGAAGTCCTAGATCTAAAACTCTCAGGCATTTCTGTGCCATTGTTTAGCAAAACTTCCGTACAATCTCAGGTTGAATTTTGAGTTTTGTATTCCCAAAAGAAATTCATACTAGAGTACTAATTTTTATTTTCAAGAACATTTGGCCAGGTATTGTATTAAAATAAAACTGTTGATAAGGAAATGTAGCTAGTGTTGCATACAAGGAACAGATAAGGTGCATTTAAGGTATGTATAAGTGTATGATTACAGCAGATGATCCTTTCTTTCAAGAATGTAAATCATATACCAATTTAAGAAACAAATGTAGTTCTTCTTATCATAGATGTAGGCCAAATATGTGTAACTTTCAAATGTACATCAAAGTATTGTGAAAAACATATTGCTGTCTGCATACATGATATTTTGCATGATAATCCACAGAATAATGCACAGTGTTGCATTCAGAGGATTTCATAATCAAATAAATGTGTATTTGAACTTAGACCTGGCGTTATTTCTAAATTTGTTTGTGCTTTATATTGTGTATAAAACCTAACAGAATCAATGAAAATTAACCCCCCACAAAACTTAATGACTTTACAGTACATGTGAGTAATTTTTAACTTTAGCCTATTTTTAATTATGATATATTTGAAAAGAATCATATTGTTAAAAACCCATTTATTATCCTAAATCTTGTTTATTGTGACCAGAGTAAGGGGATTTACTATTAATTATATTTTTATCTGTGCCCTCTTCGGCGATAAGGTGTTTTGATTGGCTGATAGCTGACACATGTTGTGGAAGACGCTTAGTAAAGGACTTTGACTGGTTGGTGGCTAACATAATAATTAATTAGGTTTTTTTTTTATTAATTAGTGAATGTAACTCCCAGCTCCCTGGGGATAACAGAAGTACTTAAAAGCCTAAACAAACCCATAAAAGATTTTATGTTGGCATAAAATGACATTTACATCTGTGCCCTCTATGCTAATCATATACTAGTTTTTAATGTTTGTTAAGAACATATGTGTTATCCTATTTTGTTCCATTTCAGTAACCAAGTATAGGTATTTACCTTTAATTAAATTGATATCTGAGTGTTCCATGCTAATTATGTTATGCTTATCAACAGCATGTTTTATTGGAATGTATTTTCACAGAGTTTTAACCCTTTGTTTATTTAATGTGAATGATTTTTTTCTGGAGCATTATCCCTTGAAAACTATCAAAGGAATTTACTTAACAGTTAAAAGTAAAATTAGATAGCATGTATTTGAAGTGCCTTGTCCAAGAACTATAACTCGAGCTTAATTGATAGTGAGATAATAAAGAAATGTTTGGGGTTAAAGATTTCCGTTCGTTATAGCGATTTAGCATTTGAAAACTGTAAGTAGACAATTACATCAGCTATATTAGTATTTTACATATGTGACTGCCTATTTATTTTGTTCAGATATTTGATTTAACATGTTATCAAAAGAATTGTATGCCTAATTTGGTCATTGACCTACTAGAATGTATGAGTAAAGTCTTTTTATATCCCCAGATATAAAGTACATAGGGGCTATTTTGGAAACACGTCTGTCATTCGGTTTAATCTGTAGACAAGATTTTTCCGTGCTATTTCTCGGCTACCTTTGGTTGTATTTTGATTTAAAAACACAGCATTAATAAGTACCATTTCTAGTTGCGCACTTCAGACCCACTTGATTTTATAGGATTTATGACCCTTTTTTAAATTCTTGAATATATTTTATCCATGCTATTTCTCAGCTAAAATTAGTCAGAGAAAACAATAATTATAAATACCAAGCCTACTGGCTCATATTGAAAGCATATCATGCATGCTTCAATTGTCATTGAGTTTTATAAGTACCAATTCTAATTGCACATAAATTTGACATGTCATCATCAACTAATCTTAATTGCCCTTTGTTATATTTATCAGGCCCGGGTTCAGCGGGGGGCCGAGGGGGCCTTGCCACCCCCCCCCCCAGCTGCCCTGGTTATACATTTTTTTCTAGGCTATAAAATCCACTGATTACATAATGTATAAGCTGTCTAGAGGAAATCCCATCGTGGGCCCCCAGACTGAATCATCCACATAACCTCCTGACCAGCCAGACTCCTATTGTCTTATGGCCCCCTGCTGTTAATTTGTAGGTAATCCGTATCGGCAGTCATCCATGACTGAGTGATAAACATGTGTTTAGGGTACTGTGTATGCAAATTGATTGACACCTTCACTGATTCACAAACTATTGTCGAGTGATACGTAAGGACATCTCGTCTGCGATCTAATGATTGAAGAAAAGTAGGCAATTACTAAAACTTTCTATCAGTAAAATTATTCTAGACAGGTGATTATTATTAAAATCGAAAATTGCTATCGAAATATTTTCACTAGAGCCCAAAGGAATTATTGATTTAAAAAAAATAACTTTGACTAAATCTAATCAATGAAATTTTTAATTCACTTTTCTCTACAGTATAAAATTGTTAATCTTGAATTAAAAGCGGGTAAATTGACTGCCAGGTTGATGAACTTTCAGGTATGAAAAATTGCCGATTTTGTTTTGGAAAAAAGTTTCAAAGGTAATTCTTTTTTTTTTTCTTTTTTTTTTTGGTGGGGGGGGGGGGGTTATTAGCAAACAAATCTAAGTATGCTGCAGGGAATATGCATACCTATCGCTAGCCATGTAAATTAAACTTTATCAGAAATGTGTTGTGTTTCAAAATGTCATCAGCTTTACTATTTTTACATACCTTGTTAATATTATTTTAACGAAACAGCTAAGTTCTTCTTAACTAACTCCTCAAAATATATAAATACAAAAAGTAGGTCTATACATCATCATGTTCATTTTTCTTATGTTTTACGAATATAATAATCTATGTGTATTTTAGGTTTATAAAGATAATTAAGAAATGAAAGAATTTGAAAATTGTTAACTGCCATATTTTGGGACAATGTATATGTAGATTATGATTACTAATTCAAATCAAATCCAGGTAATCAGTTATTGACCAATGTCACTGAAAAGTCAATGAATACTAATGCACAAAATACACAGTTTATGTGCAAAATAAAACGGATATTAAAGATTTTATATTAAATATCAACAGCTATTTTTATTTTTTTGTTTTGTCACTGATTAAACACTTAGAAAAACCAAAATGTGTCAATTAAAACTAAAAATATACAAAAAAAATTGACACACGGAAGGAGCCCACACCTACCCTAAAACGTGCGCCTGAAGTTTTTTTCTGAGAATTTCTGTGTGAAGACTGCTTCCAGATCGACAATTTGACAGTCAATATCAATAAGGTCGAACCTATTTTCTCCACATTTTTGACGTTAACAAAACTGTCTTTTACACTGTTGAGTCCAAAATTGGTGATTATTCATTGCAATCACAAATTGATAGTGTACACAAGTCACTTTTTTGGGGGGTCCAGGAAACCCTTATTAAATATTTTACGCCAGTCTGTGAATGAAATTGCACGATAAACCCGTATTTCTTACCTGGAGAAATAATGCCCTTTCAGTAATATCAGTGCCCCCCCCCCCCCCCCCCCCCCCCGTTATTTTTATTTTATTTATTTTTTATATTTGATCGGGCCCTGTAAATGCATTTGTAATCAAATACGATTGCACAGCAGTTATTCAGTAACATGGCTTTGCGCCGGTAAGAGATAACATTATATCGCTCAATGCTTAAGGCTCGGTCCCACTTGGCATTTTTTGTCTCGGGGATGGGATGTATACGTACTCCCGATGGAAATAGCGTCGCGAGCCATGTGGAGTCATCGGGAGGCCTCGGGTGAACTGCAAAAAGAATTCATTGACATTTTTCCCGATGTGTTCCAGATGTTTTATCGGGAAACAGGCCGGGGAAACATCCGTAGAGAAGCTCCGGTCAGCATTCACGGAGCTTCCGCGAAATTTTTTTCCTCCGATGTCTCGCCGAAGTATCAGGGGGCATTCAGGGATATTCGGCGGCCTTTCTATGATACATTCCCGATCTTATGGTTGAATCTCAGAATATTTGCGCAAAACAACAACACCAAAAAAAAAAATCGTCAAGGATGGAAAAGCGCACTCAGAAATTAGTTTCTGTTTTGGTCAATCTTAGACTGAGACGGTCAAAAAGGCCATTGGACATTGCTTAGGGTATCCCCTTAAACCCCCCAAAAGTCTTCTCTTTACTTTGTCGCTTAATTCAACCATCGAATTTCCATAATCTTCCCCGAGACACCTAGGATGGTTCGCAAGATCCCCTAATCTACGGGGATATTCCCCCGATGATGTTTCAAACTCAGTGAAACTCCGGTGCACCTTCGCCGATCATCGGAGGAGGTCCCCCGATGCTTTTCCGAACATCGGGACTCGAGGCTATTGTGCCATAGCCGAAACAGCAGTGAATGTTTAACGGACCAATCCCGAAGCCTAATCTTTGTCCTTTTTCAACAGACTGCTCAGTCTTTTTTTGGATCAAACATCGGGAGCCATTGGTAGAAAAAATTGTTTATTTCCACATCGCCGATGATTTTTCCCCAGTGGGACCCATGCCTTCAAGTTTCAAAAATATATATCGGATTTAAAAACTATTATCCCCAGATACCCTTCAGAATGCATCTCATCATACAAAAACATTTTTTTTCGGGGGAGCATGCCCCCGGACCCCCCTAGCACTCCCATCACATTCAGATCTTGCCCCCCCCCCCCCCCAGCAGAAAATTTCTGGTAAGTTTTGAAAATGTTTTTGTATGCTCCTAACAATTCTTAATGTTAGATTCTTTTTATCAAATGACGTTAAATGCTGAGATTTAAAAGAATGATAATATTTGACTTTTTGTGCGCGTTTTTACACCTTTTTATCATATGAATTGTATAGGATTAAATGACGTCATTACGTTGTTATACGAGTTCAAAAGTTCAAAAGTTTATTCAAGTAAATAAAGGCCTCCGGCCCAAAATACAAATAATACAGATGATAACAACAAATATTTTATAAGAGTTGTGTCAGATCAATCTAAACAGAGTCAAGTAACTTGTTAATGAAAACAGCTGTTTTATAAATAGTAGTAGTATCTGTTGAATTTAACAAAGCATAAAAGTTTTCTACATTTCTCCCTAAAGTGTACCAGTTATAAAGATATTGGTTTCGGATAAATGAAAATTTACTGCAATGAAAGAATACATGAAATTCACATTCAATTACAGAAATGTTATGATTTTCAAAACAAATTTGACAGATTCGCTCATGTAAAGGTGCCTGAATATATCTACCTGTTTCAATATGGAAATGGTGTGACGACGCACGGAAACGAGCTAGTGATCGTCTGAGTTTAATAGGTAAATCTATTGATAAATAACGCTCAGTATTTAATAAAGTTTTAAAATGCTGGTAATGATAACATCTACTAGAATCACTTACAGAGCGATGCCAGTCTTGAGTAAAACAATCAATCTCTGGCGAAAATTATATATAAAGCTGTTTATATCACCAATTTCATGTATTATCCAAACATAGCCCAAACCGTACAAATATAAAAGATTTTTTACATGTGTCGCCCATGTGATTCTACCAACATTGTCAAAAGACTTAAGCATATAATAGCAGCGTTTAGGGCATCTATGATTTCCCATTGATAAAAGTTTGCACCAGTATTTAATACAATTTGTAAAATAAGTTACACATAATGGCAGACGGCCGCATTCACCAAGAACAATGCACGAATTTGTTGTGTTTTTTACACCTAAGTATTTACAACAAAAAGAATGTTGGATAGATTCAATTTCTTTGGAATATTTGAAACCCCAAACTTGTGATCCATAACATAAAATTGGTTTAATCATTGAGTCGAATAATTTAAACAATTGATTAACATTAAAATGACCAAACGGTTTCTGGTATTTAAAAATAGCAAATATCGCTTTTTTGTGCCTGTGATGCTAGTTTTTGCTGTGCAGAAAGCCATGATAACGATGGTGTGAACAGAAGACCCATATGAGTCGTATTTATTTGATTTCCACGAAAAAAAAACATCGTTCGCGTGAAGATAAATGACCACCATTACGGAACACAATTATTTCTGTTTTGTTAAGATTCAATTCCATTCCTGAACAAAAAGTGTTAATGATATTAATCTGTCGTTGCAACTTGACAACGGTTTCAGCACAATTTGCAACATCGTCTGCAAACATTAGAGAAACAATATCTGGTATGGAATTATCAATAAAAATGCCTGTATCACATTGAGAGCGTAACATTTTACTGAGTTCATTTATAAATAATAACAAGAAATATCTTTAAAAAAGATATTCGGCGTAGGCTGAAAGAAAAACGAGATTTCCAGTCTTCTAGAACATTCCGAGGAAAAGCGCGCGAAAGACCGACGCACAACAAATTTAGTACGCTCTAGAAATAGTTCAGTATTTTTTTCTATGAAATATACTTATTTATAGACGGTAATACAAAATATTATATCTGTAAATAGGCTTGTTTGATATTTGTTCATATCATTATTGCATATGACAATTATGATATAAAAGCGTTATTAGTTGTTTTGGTTTTTGCGAATTAATTTTCAATGAGAGCATCTCGGCAGGTTGGAAGAATTCAATATACATAGTAATTAAGGGGTTTCATGTCATAACACGGTGGATTCTTTTTTGTTGTTTTAAATCATTTTTACAAAGTAGCATTCCTCAATTGATGGAAAAGGATTGTATTTAACTTACTGAAATCACTTTCATGTTTACATCAAAAAGAAAAGTAATAACACCAAGCTGACTGATATATACAAGCTGCACCCCTTATTTACAGTAATTTTATAGTCCATAACGATGCGTTAACCAATAACAGGAGTCCTTTTATTCAGCTTAGAATTATTTACCGCTGTTAGCGTACATTTGATTGGTTTAAGATGCGAGATGAAATCGAAATTATACAGCTACGCCGAAAAATATAGTCGGACTGCTAACGTCCCCTTGCCGAGTACCAATGTTGCAAGGGAAATAACTTGTGGTCGATCCAAAATTCGACAGACGAACACATGAATATAAGTTTTTATACATTGCTGACAAAACGTGTAAGAAATTCCCATTGATTCCAGTCCGTTCTAAACTTTCGAATAATTTTCGGTGACTTATTCTATCAAATGCCTTTTTAAAGTCTATTTATATGCAATATAAACGACCGCTCGACCGTGAAAGATACTTCTGAACAATAGCTTGAAGACTAAAACATTGTCAATTGCAGAGTAACCTCGCCTGAATCTAACCTCGCCTGAATCCAGCTTGTGGCTTATCAATTTTATTGTTATTTTCTGCCCAAGTGTACAGACGTGAGTTCATAATTATCGAAAATATTTTATACAAAGTTGTTGTTAAAGAAATTCCTCTATAATTATTGGGGTCGCTTTTAGGGCCAGATTTATAAAGGGGACATATGACACTTTCTCCCCAAGATGCAGGAAATGAACCTGTTGACAATATTTTATTGAAAAGATTACATAAAACAGGCGCAATTTCATTTTGCGTATATACAAAATATTCTGCACCAAGTCCGTCATTTCCAGGACTTTTATTTAATACAAGTTTTGAGATAGAGTGCAAGATTTCATCATTTGTAATTTCTGAGTTTAAAAATGCATCTGGTTCTCCAAAATTATCAATAATAACAACAGGTTCGGCTTAATCATCATACAACAAAGTACTGAAATGATCAAACCATTCATTACAGCATATAGAATTCAGAGTGTGTGTTTCGTGACAATCCTGTTTAATCAGTTTCCAAAACTGACTAGGGTTATTTCGACTATCTAGAAGCAACTTTCTTTTCTCTTTCTGTAATTGTTGTTTACATGCAGTTACATAGCGTTTAAAGGTATCCTTTTTCTGTTTATAGGTATGTAAATCCTCTAAACTATTTGTAAATATAAATTTTCTTAGAGCGTGATATTTTATTTGTTTAATATGGAACAGAATTCGGGCAAAAAATACATTTTGCCTTTTGACATATTTATTGCTTCATTTGTCTAAGTGACTAGCATCATTTTGACTAGTACAATACGGTGTAATCGTCGTCTGCGTTATTTGTTGTTTTTTTTTGTTTTTTGTTTTTTACATTAAACATTCATTACTCATTCACATCATAATTAACTACTGAAAATACATCTGCTTTTATTTCCATTTCATCACCGTATAGCACTGTGTATAGCTGGACAGTCCAGTTTCGTATTAAAATGGAATTTATTTCGTCGGTTTAACGAATCGATGAATGACACATGTAGCTAAGCAAAATAACACATGTACGCAAGCAGAATGACAAATGTCAAAATGTACACCTAGCATTATGACGTTGGAGGGCGCTCTGCCGGTTTGACTTGGAGCGAGTTCAGTTTACCTTCTAGAGTTAACTAGATTTACCAGAATTACAATTAAAACGTGCGGGGTTTTACCATACGAACTCTGTAGGGTTACGCGAGTTCAACCCAGCGATGTAGGTGGGTAGACTATAAAGCAATATGGCGGACGGAAAACATCTAGGCAAATTTATAGAAATTTATAAATATCTATGATATCCTGTCTTTAAATAAGCATGTAAGCTGGCAGCTACTTTATTCAAGCCCAAGCTCGAAAAAAGTCATAAATAAAAGATCTATTGTTTTAATCATATGTATATTTACAAATTACGTCACAAGGGGTAAACCTCATACGTTCAGTTGATTGCTAACTAGAGTATATTTATTACGTCATCAATACGAGTTTACTCGAGTAGTGTTTGTTTGTTGGGTTTAACGTCCCAACCGACAGTATTTTTAAGTCATTTGGAGACGATGTTTACTTGAGACAGATATAGTGCTGCCACATTGCAGTATCACGCCGTGGACATGTGGCATTATACCATACCCAGTCACATTATCCTGACACCGAGCCAGCCAGTCCTGCATCTACCCTTATATGGTGAGCGCCAAGCAAGGGAGCTTTAACAGTACCATTTTTTTTTTTTTTTGCGACTTTGGTATGTTGCGACCAGGGATCGAACCCACGACCTCCCGCACCCGAGGCGGACGCTCTATAACTCGAGTAGAACTATAGTTGGCCACCTGCACTCGCTGTCGGTAGTTCGGAGTAGTATATACAGAAATTTCGTCCTCCACAGAAAAGGTGGCGTGCCTACAATAAGTCACTTTATACTACCGGCAAAATGAAGTACGAAACTGTGGCTGTTTCCAAATTCGAAAAAGTTATTTCTTTTAACGAATTGTTTGAAATTGAAAGTAGATCCACTGCTTAAAGACATAATTGCATTTTACATAATACTTTTCATTGCTTTTCTAATTGCAGGCCAAACATTTCAGATATAAATTATATGAGCTCAGGTTTACAAAGATGAATATTTAAAAATAATGAACGTCACGCAAAATTTTATATACGAGCACATCTCGTCGATCTACATACTGTTCGTAGTTTCGTAATTAAGTCCCAGAGTAACCGGGCGGCTTAGGGGGCTTAAGTACCCCCCCCCCCCTCCCCCAGCTGGCCTGATACAATGTAATACAAATTTCTGGGTGACTGAAATTGTTTTGATTGGGTAAATGGAAATCCCAATCGTGAGCCCCTTACTGAAATAAAGTTAGCCAATTACCAGTCACCCAGGCCGACCCTTGCTGAGTGAGCATCCACTGTCAGTTATCTACGCTGTCATTATGGCAACGGGCCGCCGTGGCCAAGCGGTTACAGTCGTGGACTACAAATCTCTCAGCCCCTCACCGCTGTGGGTTCGAATCCCGGTAGGGACTTCGGATTTTTCATGTGAGGAAGCCTTCCAGCTGGCTTGCGGTAGGTCGGTGGTTCTACCCGGGTACCTCTGTGTACTCGGGGTCTTCCTCCACCTGTAATTAGCTGGACGTCGCTATATGATTGAAATACTATCGCAGCGACGGTAAACCCCAATACAACTACAACAACAACGGAATTGTGTCTGCTTTAATCTGAATCAGGCAAACGCCTTTAGTATTGCTGAACATACATTTTATTTTCCTTTTTTTTTTTTAAATTATTAACAAGTTTTTAATACATATCACAAAAACGTCCCCAAGCTTGATTAGAACTCGCAACCTAGCTTTGCAGCCAGTGCCATAAAGTTCGTATTAATGTCACTATGTAGAAAAATAAGCGGGTTGTGAGATTTTTACGGAGGATATGAGGATATGGTCCTCCTAAGAGCAATAATAGGTTAACTGCCCGCCTACTGCAACAACATTCAAGTGTTGTCATTCGCCCCCATTACAGTAACAAGAGGGTCGTGGGACAGGAATCTTGTCAAAACTGAAAAAAAAATCTACCAAATTTCCCTCAGATGCCCCTCAGAATGCATCTCCGTCCCCCTACACACACACACACACCTAAAAACCAAGGGGCTATGCCCCCCACCCCTCCTAAAAATTACCCTAAGTGAAAATAAATAAAAAGTCAAACTGATATACCTTTATTATATTTCAACTCCTGTTATGATCGTATTACTTTCCCAGAGTTCCGAGTATTCAGTTTCCTCCCCTGAGTAATCAAAGCGCACAATGCGCTGAGAGACGGCGACGGGATTAACATTCTAAACCCAGAGTTTCTGAAATTATTGAAGCAGTCACATGACGACAAAAACTCCATCCGCTGTTGCTACAGAAGTTCTGTTTGTAACATAATAATCCGGAGTAAAGGTCATGAACCTTTCATTCATAAAGA
>CM037782.1:73735267-73759747 GCA_021229015.1 Solen grandis
AGGATAAGAAAATTGTGGGGTCAAAATTGGCCCGCCCAGGGTCACTTGTTTAACATAGGCTATTAGGAAAAACTGAAAAATCTTCTCAGAAACCACAAGGCATAGAGTTAAGATATTTGGTGTGTAGCATTGTCTAGTGAATCTCTACCAAGTTTGTTCAAATCATGACCCTGGGGTCAAAATTGGCCCAGCCCAAGGGATCACTTGATTTAACATAGGCTTATTAGGAAAAACTTGAAAAATCTTCTTCTCCGAAACCACAAGGCCTGGAGTTTAGATAGTTGGTATGTAGCATGATCTAATAGACCTCTACCAAGTTTGTTCAAAACATGAATCATGCATTGTCTAGTGGATTTATACTGAGTATGTTCAAATCATAGCCCTGGGTTTAAATTTGGCCCCGCCATAGGGGTCACCTGATTTTACATAAACTTATTTTGAAAAAAAAACAACTAGAAAAATCTTCTTCTCAAAAAACCACAAGGTCTGGCCTTTTGATTTTTGGTGTGCAGCATTGTCTAGTGGATCTCTACCAAGTTTGTTCAAATTATGACCCTGGGGTCAAAATTGGCCCCGCCCCAGGGCTCACTTGATTTAACATAGGCTAATATAGGAAAATCTTGAAAAGTCTTCTTCTCAGAAACCACAAGGCCTGGGGTTTAGATATTTGGTGTGCAGCATTGTCTACTAGATCACAACCAAGTTCGTTCAAATCATGGCCCTAGGGTCAAATTTGGCCCCGCCAAGGAGTCACCTGATTTTACATAGGCTAATATAGAAAACAAGAGGGCCAAGATGGCCCTTGATCGCTCACCTGAGATGATTGCTCAAAAAATAAAGATGCTAGAGTGTAAAAGTGAAATCTGGCTTTTTTATGATGAAAAGGGCATAACTCCAAATTAACTTGTCAATATTAATTAACCCCCGATTGGAAATTATGGGCATAAACATTGTCTTAAAGTTTGAAAAAGATTGCTAAAAAAATGAAGATGCCAGAGTGTAATCAAAGTGAAATCTGGCATTTTTTTTATATTTAAAGGGGCTTAACTCTGACCTAATTGACCGATCTCAGCCATATTCAAACTTAATCGAGACATTATGGTCATAAGCATTGCCATAAAGTTTGAAGATGATTGCTCAAAAGATGCAGATGCTAGAGTGTAAACAAAGTGAAATCTTGCATTTTTTTAATATTAAAAGGGGCATAACTCTTGACCTAATTGACGGATCTTAGCCATAATCGAACTCAAACAAGACATTATGGTCATAGCATTGCCAAAAAGTTTGAAGATGATTGCTCAAAAGATGCAGATGCTAGAGTGTAAACAAAGTGAAATCTTGCATTTTTTTAATATTAAAAGGGGCATAACTCTTGACCTAATTGACGGATCTTAGCCATAATCGAAATCAATTGAGACCTTATGGTCATAAGCATTGCCAAAAAGTTTGAAGATGATTGCTCAAGAAATAAAGGTGATAGAGTGTAACAACGTGAAATATGGCATTTTTTGAATATTAAAAGGGGCATAACTCCTGACCTAATTGACGGATCTCAGCCATAATCGAACTCAATCGAGACCTTATGGCCATAAGCATTGCCATAAAGTTTGAAGATGATTGCTCAAGAAATAAAGGTGATAGAGTGTAAACACTAAAAGTTGTTGACGACGCACGACGGACGACGGACGCTCACGGGATCACAATAGCTCACCCTGAGCTTTGCTTTAGGTGAGCTAAAAACTTGAAAAATCTTCTTCTCAGAAACCACAAGGCATAGAGTTAAGATATTTGGCGTGTAGCATTGCCTAGTGGATATCTACCAAGTTTGTTCAAATCATGACCCTTGGGTCAAAATTGGCCCAGCCCAAGGGGTCACTTGATTTAACATAGGCTAATATAGGAAAAACTTGAAAAATCTTCTTCTCCGAAACCACAAGGCCTGGAGTTTAGATATTTGGTATGTAGCATGATCTAATGACTCTCTACCAAGTTTGTTCAAATCATGACCCTGGGGTCAAAATTGGCCCCGCCCCAGGGATCACTTGATTTAACATAGACTAATATAGGAGAAACCTGAAAAATCTTCTTCTTGGAAATCACAAGGCCTGGAGTTTAGATATTTGGTATGTAACATGGGCTAATAGACCTCTACCAAGTTTGTTCAAAACATGAATCATGCATTGTCTAGTGGATTTATACTGAGTTTGTTCAAATCATGGCCCTGGGGTCAAATTTGGCCCCGCCATAGGGGTCACCTGATTTTACACAGGCTAATATAGAAATAACTTGAAAATTCTTCTTTTAAAAGGGGCGCCCCAGGGATCCCTTGATTTTACATAAACTTATTTTGAAAAAAAAAACAACTAGAAAAATCTTCTTCTCAAAAAACCACAAGGTCTGGAGTTTAGATATTTGGTACGTAATATGGGCTAATAGACCTCTATCAAGTTTGTTCAAATCATGACCCTGGGGTCAAAATTGGCTCTGCCCCAGGGGTCACTTGATTTTACATAAGAAATGACTGAATAGACTCTGTACTATCATAAGAAATGACTGAATAGACTCTGTACTATCATAAGAAATGACTGAATAGACTTTGTACTATCATAAGAAATGACTGAATAGACTCTGTACTATCATAAGAAATGATGGAATAGACTATCCTAAGAAAATAAATATATTAATTGCGTATTTGTTGCAGAAGTATATGATACACATATCTCGTGTCTACGTTGTGATATCCAAGAGAGGCAGAACAAAAATCTTTATGTTATGGTGGAAGTTACACGCAAGCAAACTCATATATTATTAGTGTGCATGTGTTGATTGTATACTGACAAAACTTATTTCCTTTATTGATGTTTATGTTTTGGAAAAAAGATTTGTAAACCATTTATAAATCAAAACTTAAGTTTTACTTATTTTAACAGAAATACCACATTCAGAACAATATTTATATAATTTATTTGGTAAAATCTAAAGACCAGAGACACTGTATGAGAACAGCACTGTATTGTCAGGAAACAGCAACAAAACCAGTTTATGAAATTATCAATATGATCAATATACAAGTTTTCATACATATCAACAATAACATAATAAATACTAGAAGTCGTTTGTTTAAGATACAAACGAAGCGGCTTTCCGTTTGCTTATTTCAAAGGTATTGAATATATAAGTTAATACAAAAAAATGGAATAATGATGCATAATAATGTATGATTTAATGCGGAAATCATTTTTATCATAAATATATACTTATGTTCAAAAAATAGCTTTAAATCTTTTTTTTCTTTTTATCATTTTCATCTTCTTAAGAAGATATTGAGAAGGCATAAATATAGATCTTATTTGATTACGCATCCGTTTACTATCATGCAGAAAAAACAACAACAAAAAAACAAACAAAAAACAGGAACATTTTAAGATGATAATACTTTCCTCAAGAAATTTTTTCTCACGTTATTCAATCGATTTTAAAAGTTTTTATTTTTTATTTAATATCTATTTCTTCGTAAGTATATGACTTAACAAATATGCATTGCAATTTGATCCACATAATTGAAATTGTAAGAAACAACAAAAATATTTTGAAATCAATGACTTTTAACCTTTAAATTGATTGAGAATTACATTTGCAAAGATAGATGGAAACAAGGGCAGAGGTGTAAGCAAAATCGTGAAAATAATTTCTTATTTCTATGTAATTAACGTTATTTACGTCTAGAAACTTTCAACAACTCATTGCTTTATATATTTGCTTATTTTTACAGATTTAGAAAAAGAAACCATAAAAACATTTAGAAAACATAAAAAATCGATAGGTAGATATACATGTATTGTCATTTTCTTCAGGTTTGCGTAAAGCCGTAATAGTAAATGCAATAAGTTTTCCGTATAGGTTTTCTGGCTCTAGTATAACTATACTAATTCATCGTAAATGCGACTCATTTACTCAAAAACGTATCACAATTCACTATTCAACGCAGGCACTCTTTCCTGCAAAAGGACAGTCGGATCTTGCTCAACCAACCCAATGACCGCTTTCATTTCTTTCTTCAAATTAATAGATTTTCATGATTTAGCCCTTTTACGAAAAACATGAATAAGTTTTGATAACGTAATCACTTGGATTTTTCTGGACTTTTTGCGCATGTTAAGGTACGGCAATATTTCTTATTTAAAGTTAATATATCCAATCTAATGATCTTTTTAATATATCACAAATCAATGTTGTCATAAACAAGTGACACAACATAAATTTCTTAAGGTATACTTAAGATTGGCATTAATACTCATGACGCTGGAGCGCGAATACAAATTGAAATGAATGATTTTTTTTATTTCAACGACGTCAAAGTCAAGTGACTAAAAATATCTTTTTTTGCAATGACATATTCATTCTAACGTTCTATTAATCCAGAAAAAAAAATCTTCGACAATGCGAACAGGTTTGTTTTCACATTTTCAAGTAGGCATTCCATCAAACATGAATAACTGCCATGTTTGATGACGTAATCACTTGAAATTTTCAAGACCTTATGAACGTACTAAGTTTCGAAAATTTTTAAAATTTTAAGTTCATTGGTCTAATTGGCGATTTTATATGATTTTTTAAAAATAATTCTTGCTTTAGTATGCATGACGTCAAACCACGTGACAAAACAAACATTTCTTGCAGTATGCATCATTTCAATTTTAACTCTATCAATTCTAAAGATTTTATTAAGATTGACTCAAAATTCATGATACCAGAACGAGAGAAATCTTTAAAAAGAAATGCATTTTGTCTTTTTGATGACGTCATAACCACGTGACTTAAGAGAAAATCATTAAAAAAATAGAATGTAAACCTCTATGCGATATGCTGCCCAATTGTCATGCTTCTAACACATCAGGGGCTTTGTAACATTTAAACTTAATTTTTGGACCATAGTTCGAAACTCGGTATTGCCATGAAATCTTTTTTTTTTTCGAATTTGGAAATTTGAATTTCAAGGTGCACATCTACATCCTAAAATACATCTTCTGTAAAATATCAAGATAATCGGACCAAAATTGGAGGCTCTAGAGCGCAAACAAACTTTTGAAGCTGACGTCAAATCTGACGTCAGATGACGCCAATGATGATTGAAAATGATCGAATGTATAAAAAGATAACAAAATCCGATATATATCTTCTTTGAAAAATTGAAGAAGATCCGCCTGTTATGAGATTGAGTCATTTTAATTTAGTAAATTGAACTTTAGCATTTTGATTAAAGTAAAGCGTCAATAATAAGCTTTGGAATAGTCTAGTGTGCTGTCTTACGGACAACTCCTGTTGTTCTTTTCAAATATTATTCATATTCATAATTCCTTGATTACTTACCCGCATCATTTGGCTTTTCATGTATTAGTAGCATGACACGTTATCATCACTCCAATTGTATATCAGGTCATATGAAGCACTATAACCTTTCGTAGCTCACCTGAGCACAACATGCTCAATGTGAGCTTTTGTGGTCACCTTGCGTCGTCATCAATTTACTTTAAGACATATCCTCTGAAACCACAGGGTAGAAATTGATGAAACTTAGCATGAATGATCCTTGGTAGGCCTTTCACCAAAGACGTTAAAATGAATTTCATCCATTTAGAACTCTTGTTGCCATGACAACCAACAGAATTTTATCTTATAAACTTAAAAGTGTTTCTCCTCTAAAACTAAGAATAGTAAGAATTTAATGTTGTTTGGCACAAATGGTTTCATTATAGTGCTCTACCATAAGCTAAAATAAAATTGATCCCTTAAAAATGAGACCCCTAAGAGGTCGGCTAATTTCCTCAAGGAATTTAATATCATTTGACGGAAACGGTACCTCTTAGTGCTCTAACAAAATTTAAGAAATACAATTAATAACTTAAGAGGACTGCAGGGGCTCGACCCATTTCCTTTTATACTTTGTACAGAACATTTCTAATATTTTTTCTATAAAATTATTTTAACAAGTATCAGAATTTAATTTATTGGGCACAAATTTGTTCTACTAACATTGCTTAAATAAAGTTGATTCCTTGAAATTTGCGGTCTGCAAAATGATGATTGACTAGTATTCTTGAGAATTATGTATATGAAATTTGAAGCAAAGCTACTGAAGCTTACAAGGTAAAATCAAATGACCTGAATTGTTTTAATTTTTAATTAGGCTAATGATACTCTAGGGCCCTCTTCTTTCATGGTCAGATATAACAAAGACAAGGTGAGAATCGGGGGTATTAGTTGCCTTTAGTGATAACTCTAGCTATCGTCAGACATTATTTTGACCTAGCGTTTGGTGTACGTTTGCAAAACAAAATCTCATGTTACCGGAATGATTATACTTGTAAAGGTTTAGTGATATTTCAGAAATCCATGCTTTTATTTATAAACAATTCCATGACATGGCGTAAACTTATGCAGACGCTTGCAAAACAAAACTCTCATATTACATAAATACTTTTACGGGTAAGGGTTCTTTTCAATGTGTCTCAATGCTTCCCTGCCCAAAGGAGATTGAAATACTCTGGTATTGTAATGTCAATATAACCCACACATACTGCATGCTCATGTAAACTTCCTGTTCATTTAAAGTTATATATCTTAGGGTAACATTTTACTGGCTCGTGATAGCAACCCAATCTTGAAATTTGGTTCATCTGTAAAATGTAAAAAACAAAACAAAACAAAAAACCCGCATTGTGTTGTTCTATGTGGTGGTTAATTACGGCTTTCCGCAACCTGCGGAAAACGTATAGGGTTTGTTATGTTTATTACGGCTTTCCGCAAACCTGCGGAAAACGTATAGGGTTTGTTATGTTTATTTTTCTTATTATTATTATTATTATTCTTCTTCTTCCAACCTAATTCAAGAGTTAATTTATATATGTTGCCAATGGCCAAGCAACATGAAAATTAAAATGCCTCGACAAAAAAGTATAAATTTTTAAAATCAAGTGTTTTCAATTTTCAATGACGTAAAATGACGTCAGATTTGACGTCAGCTTAAAAAGTTTGTTCGCACTCTAGAGCCTTCAATTCTGGTCCGATTTTCTTAATATTTTTACAGAAAATGTATTTCAGATTGTAGATGTGCACCCTGGCATTCAAATTTCCAAATTCGAAAAAACTGAAATTTTATGGCAAAACCGAGTTTCGAACTTAGGTCCAAAAATTGGTTTTTAATGTTACAAGGCCACCTAATGCGCTAGAAGCATGAAATTTGGACAGCATATTGACCAATAGGTCTGCTTTCTATTTCCTAAAAGATTTTATCTCAAGTCATGTGGTTATGACGTCATACAATAGACAAAAAGCATATTTTTGAAAAATTTCTTTAGCTCTGGTATCATTACTTTTAACTCAATCTTTTTGAAAATTGTATTGCAGCAATTAAAAAGTTTAAATTTATAGATTCATTTATTTTTAATATTCAATGACGTCAAATGACGTCAGATTTGACGTCAGCTTAAAAAGTTTGTTCGCACTCTAGAGCCTTCAATTCTGATCCGATTTTCTTAATATTTTTACAGAAAATGTATTTCAGATTGTAGATGTGCACCCTGGCATTCAAATTTCCAAATTCGAAAAAAATGAAATTTTATGGCAAACCGAGTTTCGAACTTAGGTCCAAAAATTGGTTTTTAATGTTACAAGGCCACCTAATGCGATAGAAGCATGAAATTTGGACAGCATATTGGCCAAGAGGTCTGCTTTCTATTTCCTAAAAGATTTTATCTCAAGTCACGTGGTTATGACGTCATACAATAGACAAAAAGCATATTTTTGAAAAATTTCTTTAGCTCTGGTATCATTACTTTTAACTCAATGTTTTTGAAAATTGTATTGCAGCAATTAAAATGTTTAAATTTATAGATTCATTTATTTTTAATTTTCAATGACGTCAAATGACGTCAGATTTGGCGTCAGCTTAAAAAGTTTGTTCGCACTCTAGAGCCTTCAATTCTGGTCCGATTGTTTTGATATTTTCACAGAAAATGTATTTTAGAATGTAGATGTGCACCCTTGCATTCAAATTTCCAAATTCGAAAATATAAAGATTCCATGGCAAAACCGAGATTCGAACTTAGGTCCTAAAATATATTTTAGTATTACAAGGCCACTAAACGGGCTAGAAGCATGAAAATTGGACAGCACATCGGCCTAAATGTCTGCTTCCAATTTGTTTAAAGGCTTTTTTCTTAAGTCACGTGGTTATGACGTCATAAAACGACAAATAACATCTTTTTGAAACATTTCTGTCGCTCTGGTATCACGACTTTTGACCTCATCTTTTTGAAAATTCTATTGTAGCGATAAAAATGTTTATATTTATAAATTTATTTATTTTTAATTTTAAAAATGACATCAAATGACGTTATATTTGACGTAAGCTTCAAAAGTTTGTTCGCGCTCTAAAGCCTTCAATTCTGGTCCGATTATCTTGATATTTTCACAGAAAATGTATTTTAAGATGTAGATGTGCACCTTGACATTCAAATTTCTAAATTTGAAAAGATTAAGATTTCATGGCGATACCGAGTTTCGAACTTTGGTTCTTAAGTTACATTTTAATGTTACAAAGCCTCCTGATATTAGTATTAGAGCCAGAAAAATACGGATATAATATTGCATTTCTTATCACAGCTTTCTGCAAACTTGAAAAAAATGACAAATACATGTTCTTCCAATATTTTTTTTCTGTTTTCCAAGTGTTTAACGGTTTCTTTTTCTAAATCTGTAAAAATAAGCAAATATATAAAGCAAAAGAATAGTTGAACGTTTCAAGACTTTTATAACGTTAATTACATAGAAATAAGAAATTATTTTCATTATTTTGTTTACACCTCTGATTTTGTTTCCATCTAATTTTGCAAATGTAAAACTCAATCAATTTAAAGGTTGAAAGTCATGGATTTCAAAGTATTTTTTTTCTTTTTTACAATTTTAATTGTGGGTCAAATTGCAATGAATATTTGTTAAGTCATATGCTTACAAAGAAAAAGATATTAAATAAAGAATAAAAAAAAAAAAAATCGATTGAATAACGTAAGAAAACAGTTCTTGAGGATATTATTATCTTAATTTTTTTTTTTTTTTTTTTTTTTTTTTCTGAATGATAGAAAACGGTGCATAATCAAATATGATCCATATTTATGCTTTCTCAATATCTTCTTAAGAAGATGAAAGGAAAAAAAAAAGATTTAAAGCTTATTTTTGAACATAATCGTAAGTATATATTTAAATTAATGATGATTTACGTATTAAATCATACGTTATTATGCATCATTATTCCATTTTTTTTTATTAACTTATATATTTAATACCTTTGAAATAAGCAAACGGAAAGCCGCTTCGTTTGTATCTTCAACAAACGACTTCTAGTTCTTATTATTATTATTATTATTATTCCTTTTTTTCCAACCAAATCTAAGAGTTAATTTCGGTAAGTTGTCAGTGTCTAAGCAACATGAAAATTAAATTGCCTCGACAAAAACTTATAAATTTTTAAATTCAATAATTTTTAATTTTCAATGACGTCAATTGACGTCAGACTTGACGTCAGCTTCAAAAGTTTGTTCGCGCTCTGGAGCCTTTATTTTTTGATATTTTATCTTGATATTTTCACAGAAGATGTATATTATGATGTAGATGGGCACCTAATCTTTCAAATTTTTAAATTCGAAAAAAATAAGAATTTATGGCAAAACCGAGTTTCGAACTTTGGTCCTAAAACTATTATTTAATGTTACAAAGGCTACTGATGAGATAGAAGCATGAAAATTGGACAGCTTATTGGCCCAGAGGTCTACTTTCTTTTCTCTGAAAGATTTCCTTTTAAGTCACGTAGTTATGACGTCATTTAATGGACAAAATCCTATTTTTTCAAAGATTTCTCTCCCTCTGGCTTCATACATTTTGAGTCAATTTTAATGAAATTGAAATTGCAGCGATAAAAAAGTATCTTTTTATACATTCAATCATTTTCAATTTTCATTGGCGTCATATGACGTCAGATTTGACGTCAGCTTCAAAAGTTTGTTCGCGCTCTAGAGCCTTCAATATAGGTCCGATTATCTTGATATTTTTACAAAAGATGTATTTTAGGATGTAGATGTCCAGCTTGGCATTCAAATTGCCAAATTCGAAAAGATTAAGATTTTATGGCAATACCGAGTTTCGAACTTTGGTCAAAAATTAAATTTAAATGTTACAAAGCCCCCTGATGCGTTACAAGCATGAAAATTGGACAGCATATCGGCATAGAAGTTTACGTTCTATTTTCTGAATGAATTTCTCTTTAGTTATGTGGTTATGACGTCATCAAAAAGACAAAAAAACATGTCTCTTTAAAGATTTCTTTCGCTCCGATATCATGTATTTAAAGTCAATCTTAATTATATCTTCAGAATTGATAGAGTTAAAATTGAAGTGATGCATACTGCAAGAAATGTTTGTTTTGTCACGTGATTATGACGTCATGCATACTTAAACTATAATTATTTTGAAAAATCATATAAAATCGCCAATTAGACCAATGAACTTAAACTTTTAAAAAATGTAGAAACTTAGTACGTTCATAAGGTCTTGAAAATTTCAAGTGATTACGTCATCAAACATGGCAGTTATTCATGTTTGATGGAATGCCTACTTGAAAATGTGAAAACAAACCTGTTCGCATTCTCGAAGATACTTTTTTTCTGGATTAATAGAACGTTAGCTGAACATGTCCTTGCAAAAAAGATATTTTTCTTTAGTCACTTGATTTTGACGTCGTCAAAATATAAAAAATATTCATTTCAATACGTATTCGCGCTCCAGCGTCATGAGCATTGATGCCAATCTTAAGCATACCTTATAGAATTTATGTTGTGTAACTTGTTTATGACAACATTGATTTGTAAGCAAAATATATTAAAAAGATCAAAAGATTGTATATATTAACTTTAAATAAGTAATAATGCCGTACCTTAACATGCGCGAAAAGTCCAGAAAATTTCAAGTGATTACGTTTCAAACATGACTTATTCATGTTTTTCGTAAAAGGGCTTATTCATGGAAATCTATTAATTTGCAGAAAGACATGTAAGTGGTCATTGGGTTGGTTGAGCAAGATCCGATTGTTCTTTTGCAGGAATGAATGCCTGCGTTGAATAGTGAATTGTGATACGTTTTTGAGTAAATGAGTCGCATTTACGATGAATTAGTATAATTATGCTAGAGCCAGAAAACCTTTACGGATATCTTATTGCATTGCTATCACTGCTTTCTGAAAACCTGAAGAAAATGACAAATACATGTATATCTTCCTATCGATTGTTTATGTTTTCTAAATGTTTAACGGTTTCTTGTCCTAAATCTGTAAAAATAAGCAAATATACAAAGCAAAAGAATAGTTGAAAGTTTCTAGACTTTTATAACGTTAATTACATAGAAATAAGAACTTATTTTCATTATTTTGCTTACATCTGTGCCTTTGTTTCCATCTTATTTTGCAAATGTAAAACTCAATCAATTTAAAGGTACAAAGTAATCGATTTTAAAGTATTTTTTTCTTTTTTACAATTTCATTTGTGGATCAAATTTCAATAAATACATGTTAAGCCATATGCTTACAAAGAAAAAGATATTAAATAAAGAATAAAAAAAATCGATTGAATAACGTAAGAAAAACAATTCTTGAGGATATTATTATCTTAAAATTTTCCTGTTTTTTTGTTTTTTTTTTTTTTTGTTTTGTTTTTTCAGAATGATAGAAAACGGGTGCATAATCAAATAAGATCCATATTTATGCTTTCTCAATATCTTCTTAAGAAGAAGAAAATGAAAAAATAAAAAGATTTAAAGCTTATTTTTGAACATAATCGTAAGTATATATTTAAGATAAAGATGATTTACGTATTAAATCATACATTATTATGCATCATTATTCCATTTTTTTTTTGTATTAACTTATATATTTAATACCTTTGAAATAAGCAAACGGAAAGCCGCTTCGTTTGTATCTTAAACAAACGACTTCTAGTGGTTATATTGTTGTTGCTTCTATATTAAACAACGATGCTTACCTAAATATTTTAAAATTCTGGTAACAATAAATTCCTTTTTGTACCATCAGTGCACTAAAGAATACATGATTTTCAATATTACTTTTTAGTCATTAACGGAACGATGATGATCTATCAGTGCATGTCTTACTGGCATCCTTGGGTGTAAATACAATGTACATACATTCTGCCATTTTGAAATATATGTCCTTGCTCGCCGCAAACATACGTGTGTATTTATTTCATGATTTGTATTGTACGTATGCATTTGTTTCCACCCCAGAGACCCCTAGAGATTATGTACAATCAAGTTTGCACTATATGAATACATTGACACTGTAATGTATCCTCGCTGTGTATTATCAAATTACACATAATCGTGACTGCACGTTTTCAAGGAATGTGAAAACAATGCACGCATCTCGGTCATATGGGCTACAAAAGATTTCACTTGTGAAATAGTACAAGAAATGAGTCAACGTCGCCGAGAAAAATATGTCAAGGAGAAATATGCAAACTGGAATCGATTTTAAAAGTTTTTTATTCTCTATTTAATATCTTTTTCTTCGTAAGCATATTACTTAACAAATATTCATTGCAATTTGACCCACAATTGAAATTGTAAAGAGGAAATCCATGACTTCCAACCTTTAAATTGATTGAGTTTTACATTTGGAAAACTACATGGAAAGAAAGGCAGGGGTTTAAGCAAAATCATGAAAATACTTTCTTATTTCTATGTAATTAACGTTATAAACGTCTTGAAACTTTCAACTATTCATTTGCTTATTATATTTGCTTATTTTTACAGATTTAGAAAAAGAAACCGTTATACATTTAGAAAACATAAAAAATCGGTAGGTAGAATTACATGTATTTGTCATTTTCTTCAGGTTTGCGGAAAGCCGTGATAACAAATGCAATAAGATATCCGTAAAGGTTTTCTGGCTCTAGTATAATTATACTAATTCATTGTAAATGCGACTTATTTACTCAAAAACGTATCACAATTCACTATTCAACGCAGGCACTCATTCCTGCAAAAGAACAATGGGATCTTGCTCAATCAAACCAATGACCACTTTCATTTCTTTCTTCAAATTAATAGATTTACATGAATTAGCCCTTTTACGAAAAACATGAATAAGTCATGTTTGATAACGTAATCACTTGAAATTTTCTGGACTTTTTGCGCATGCTAAGGTACGGCAATTTTACTTATCTAATGTTAATATATCCAATCTTTTGATCTTTTTTAAAATATGTTGCTTACAAATCAATGTTGTCATAAACAAGTGACACAACATAAATTCCTTAAGGTATGCTTAAGATTGGCATCAATACTCATGACGCTAGAGCGCGAATACATATTGAAATGAATGATTTTTTATATTTCAACGACGTCAAAATCAAGTGACTAAAGAAAAATATCATTTTTTTTCAAGGACATGTTCAGCTAACGTTATATTAATCCAGAAAAAAAAAAATATCTTCGAGAATGCGAACAGGTTTGTTTTCAAGTAGGCATTCCATCAAACATGAATATCCGACATGTTTGATGACGTAATTACTTGAAATTTTGAAGACCTTATGAACGTACTAAGTTTCGATATTTTTGAAAATTATAAATTCATTGGTCTAATTGGCGATTTTATATGATTTTTTAAAATAATTCTTGCTTTAGTATGCATGACGTCATAACCACGTGACAATTTTTTTTTTTTTGGTAGTATGCATCACTTCAATCTTAACTCTATCAATTCTGAAGATTTAATTAAGACTGACTCAAAATTCATGATACTAGAGCGAGAGAAATCTTTAAAAAGAAATGATTTTTATCTTTTTGATGATGTCATAACCACGTGACTCAAAATAAATAATGCAGAAAATAGAATGTAAACCTCTATGCCAATATGCTGTCCAATTTTCATGCTTCTAACGCATCAGGGGGCTTTGTAACAGTTAAATTTAGTTTTTGGACCAAAGTTCGAAACCTGGTATTGCCATAAAATCTTAATCTTTTCGAATTTGGAAATTCAAATGCTAAGGTGCACATCTACACCCTAAAATACATCTTCTGTAAAAATATCAAGATAATCGGATCAGAATTGAAGGCTCTAGAGCGCGAACAACCTTTTGAAGCTGACGTCAAATATGACGTCATATGACGCCAATGAAAATTGAAAATGAAAGAATATATAAAAAGATACTTTTTTATCGCTGCAATTTCAATTTCATTTAAATTGACTCGAAATGTATGATGCCAGAGCGAGAGAAATCCTTGAAAAAATAGGATTTTGCCCTTTAAATGACGTCATTACCACGTGACTTAAAAGGTAATCTTTCAGAAAAAAGAAAGTAGATATCTGGGCCGATTAGCTGTTTATTTTTCATGCTTCTAACTCCTCAGTAGCCTTTGTAACATTAAATGATAGTTTTAGGACCAAAGTTCGAAACTCGGTTTTGCCATAAATTCTTAAATGTTTCGAATTTGAAAATTTGAAAGACAAGGTGCACATTTACATCATAACATACTTCTTCTGTGAAAATATCAAGATAAAACGACAAAAAATAAAGGCTCCAGAGCGCGAACAAACTTTTAATGCTGACGTCAAATCTGACGTCATTTAACGTCATTGAAAATTTAAAATGATAGAATTTAAAAATTTGAACATTTTTGTCGAGGCAATTTAATTTTCATGTTGCTCAGACACTGGCAACATACTGAAATTAACTCTTGGATTTGGTTGGAAAATGAGGAATAATAATAATAAGAAGAAGAAACATAACAAACCCTATACGTTTTCCGCAGGTTTGCGGAAAGCCGTAATAAAGATAACAATGGCTCTCCTTGTTTTACTCTTGTATATGTGTCAAAGTAATTCGAATATACATTTGTCATCATAAAAAATTACAAATAATAAAAAATAGGCATCTCTTCAGGAATCTCTCCCTGTTTTGGGGGAACAGTACCTCTACCTTCAGGAGGGGGATTTCCGTTTTCTCCTGTTGGGGGAATTTTAGGCAATTTTTGCTGTGTACATACAATAATTATGTTAATAAAAATGTAAAAAATAGTTCCTGTCAATCAGATTTAATAGGTAAAACTGAAATGGAAATCAAATGGTATACAGTACAACGATCTACTACTTTACCATTCCTGCTAATTATGTGAGCTGTTACATTTTCATTTGTAGGGGAAATTTTCCTGAAAATGGGGGGGGGGGGGGGGGGGGGGAACATACTTCTTGGCAGGAGGGAATGGTGCCCTACACAGGCACTTAACAATGGAGATAGAGAACCCTACTATTTCACAGTTCATTTTCCAAAATGTTTCATTAGGATTTTTAATCATTCAGATTTCATCAACATTCTCATTGAATCTTTGTATAAATTGCTTAAAATGATTTCCAAATAAAAACATAAAATAATAGATTCATTTTGCTTACGTAATGACGTGTTTAAGATATTTTGAATAAAATTCATCATCATATATAAGTGGTACTAGTAGTATTTTTGTTAATTCTTAATAGGTACAGATTGTGTTATGTGTTTGTTATGCGGACCTTATGGCAAAATGACATAGCCAAAAATGATTTCCTCTAAAATTAGAAATATCATTATTAGGACGGTAGGTTTCATTATCATTGCGAGTTTAGTCGTTATATTAATATACAATATAAATCCATTTTACATGCACAAACACGGCTGTTACTCTAAATTTAAAGGCGGGATTTATGAAAGAGCCATAATGCAAAAGGGTTCATGAAACTTGTGATGTATACCCATGATACACCGCCCCCAGTAACCGAGAGGTTAGAGCGACCGCTTCGTGAGCGGGGTCGTGTGTTCGATCCCCGACCGCGAAATACCAAAGATGACAACTTTCTGTTTGGCGCTCAGCATATATACAGGGTAGTTAAAGGACTGGTTGGTCCGGTGTCAGGATAATATGACTGGGTGTGATATCATGCCACATGACTATGGCATGATACTGCAGTCAGGCAGCACTACATCTGTGTCAAAAAGACATACGGCTCGAAATGACTGAAATACTGTCCGTGGGACGTTAAACGCAACAACAAACAATCATATTTCAGATTTCATTGGACATTATACCCACCACTCATGATGCACACAATTTAACGCCATATAGTTGCTAGCGAAATATCCGCTGTAGAAATAGTAAATGTCGTTATTTGTAATAAAGTTCATAATGAACCGTCAAATGTTCTTTATTTTGAATTTAAATCTATCAATCATTTGTTTTCAGGAATATTTTCGAAATCACAAACGAGTGTTTCTATTTCTTTTGATGGTGACCATCTTTGTGTTGGTATTTCTGGTGAAAAATAAACTTTACCCCCCAAAAATGTCGCAAATGACGTCATCCCGACGTAAAGATGTCATTCGAGATGCACGGCCGAATACAAGTACCTGTTCTGACGATTTCAAAAGAACCCATATAATGAAGATGAACTCAAAGGGTAGACTTGCCAACCAGATGTTTCAGCTGTTCGTACTTTTGGCAACAGGTAATGATATATCATTGCTCCATCATTCAGAACTTTTTTGCTGTTAGTGAAAAGAAGAGTGGTCTGAATATATAGGTCTTGTGAATTAGTCAATAATTAAAGAATCTTAATCGGTATTTTTACACGAGGAGTTTTACTTAAACTTAAAGTTTTTCGGAGGATACTGAAAGCGTTATAATGAATGTGTACTCGTAGTAAAACTTTTCAACATAATTAATGCAATATATAGCAGTTAAGTAGATAGGCATGTGTTTGAAATAACTACACAATCGTGTTAAACATTAAAATTCAAATGTCTCAATGGACAATCTCTTGACAGTCAAAACTTACATACTGTCCATAATTGAGCAAAGCCAGGACCTTGTACTCCGAATCAGCAATAATGGTATACGCCATTACAAGACTTGTGTGGGGGCAATATACATGTACATATAGGAAATAGAGGTACCTTCTTTTGCTACGCGGAGAAATACAAAGCTACGAAATGCTGCAAAGCAAAATTTTCCTTTTATTATATACCGTCATTTAACTTAAGTCATTTTATACAGGTTTTTGTGAGTTTATCAAATCTTCTCAAGTATCAAATATCATATTTATCAATGACGGAGGATTTTTTTAAATCGAAATAAGGATAGATCTCTATAACGCGCGTGTTACTGGGTAAACATGTTTTTAAAATGTGTTGTTTGTCTCAGATAATTTAGAGAAAATGACTATAATAAAATTGTTACGTTTATCAATTAATTTTGACAAAATGAACAAACTGTATACAGATACTAAATTCACTCTTTTTTCAATATTTTGGCAAATTGTGCCTTTCTTAAAAAAAAAAAGATTTTTTTAGCAATAACAATAGGGCGACTGTATAAATATCTATCCTGTATTTACTCAAAAGTTCTTTTTTTTTCTTGAGAAAGGCAAACTTTTACCAAAATATTGAAGAAAAAGACAATTCAATGGTTTACCTATTATTTCCTCTAGAAGAAAAAAAACATCATATTTTAACAGAAACTGTTTTCCCAATTGTAATGGTTTCTAAGTAGCGCACATACACTGTAGGAGCCATGTCGAAAGTAGTCCCTACGATCTTACGTAGTATTACGATATTTGGAACCGTACTGGGATTTTTAATTTGTCGAGCTATATTTGTGCCTGTATTTGCATTTCTTTGAATCAGAAATTTTAAAGATATATAATAAACAATAATGCACCACTCCAGTCTTTTACGGTGGCATCGATGTGACGTGGGTGTATGCTATATTGAGGGAACGTGGTCGTATCTTGTGGAAACAAGAGACTTTCTTGTGGGAACGAGAAACTATCTTGATGGAACTAAATGTTTATCTTTAGGAGACAAGAAATGATCCTGTGGGACCGATAAAATTGACCAGTCGTAATCGCTTATTGTTTTCAACTTTGGAGACAGTATTGTATCGATGGAAATATTAATCTCGTTTCCACGAGATATTTTCTCTGTTCCATGAAATAGTTTCTCGTTCTCTTGAGATTTCTTCTCGCTTTCAATAGAAAGCATCTGGTTCCATGGAGATAGTCCTACGTTTAAAATAGAATAACCATGTCACCTCTTTGCATACAACTCCTTGATAAAATCTGCATTGTTTTAGCATTCGATTGAAATCCCAAACATTTAAATTTGTTTGTGCAACTGTATTAGGTTTTTCAATGTCATTTGACCAGTTGTTAACGAAAGACCTGTAAATATCCCCTTATACCCAACGCTTAAATCATGTCGTTTTTTTACGGTTGTGTTGAATTTACGCCGTTGAAGAGTTATGTTCCTTGAAAAACTAGTTTCCGCCAATTTAGGGTAGCGCCAGTTTTAAAGGTTAGCAAAACACAAAACTATTTAGTTGTTAAGATATAAAGCGCTATTAAGGTTGTAATGTATGCTTACAACATCGCCTAGAAACACACATGTATTTTATTCCCGTATTTTTATATATTTCAGCCAAAGAATACTGCTACACTCCCATTATGGAATTTCCTAAACATCTATTTAAAGCATTCGAGCTCAAATCAATGGAAAATATTTTTGACAATGTAGTGTTAATGAATCAAAGGACTTTAGTTTCAAAGGAATCATCCAAGTATGACGAGCGCATTGCACATCTCAGCACAACCTTCAACTGGACTCTTTCTGGTTATTTTCAGAGCTGGAAATACTTCAGCAAACACAGAAACTATATCCTGTCTGTAGTCAAGTTCAAGCCAAAATTCACGCAATCCGCGGTAACCTTTCTGAAGAAAATTGAATCTAAGCATAACTTTTCTGTGGTTAAAGTCGGTGTTCATGTAAGGCGTGGGGATATGGTCATTATCAAAATCCGTACAGTTGCAGACAGACCGTACATTGAACACAGCATGCACTACTTCAGGGAAAAGTTTGGACCTAGTGTGGTTTTCATTGTTGCTAGTGACGACATGACATGGACCAAGGAGAATATCGAAAATCGACCCGATGTATATTTCAGCCCATTTAGGAAACCGGGTATAGACATGGCTTTACTCAGTGCCTGTGATCACGTGATTATGACGGTGGGAACATTTGGATGGATGGCAGGATGGATAAGTGGCGGATCTGTCGTCTACTATAAAAACTATCCTGCACCGAACTCTCGTCCAGAAAGACAAATGAATAAATCTGAATTTTACCTGCCATCCTGGGTATCAATGGAATAATGGTACCCGGCTAACACATTAACTTCGTCACAGCGTTGTAGTGCTTGCAACGGTTCTACTTACGTTGTCTTGATTTTGCATATAACGTGTGCATAATAATAAAACGTCATCATTGTTTTGTCCTGAATTCTTATTATGACAATCAAATTCGAATAAATTGACATCAAAGAGAGTGACTCGATGTTTCATCTTATAATGTGCAATGTAAAGATACCCAAACAATAAATATATCGTTTGTTACATACATATTTATCCTTAGTATTCATTTTCCTTCAAAGTGTTTATTACGGTATTACATGTATTTTAAAACCATTATTCCTCCATGTCTAAGTAATAAAAAGAACAGGTACTAATTATGATTGATATCTATGACCCTTCCCAACCTTCCCTGGGGCCATTTTAGGTGTCTGCTGGCTCATGAGATAAAACAGTGACGTACGTAGGTTTCAATTTTCTGGAGAAATGTTTTATCCGACTTAGAAATTCCCGGCTTAACTTAAAACTATTGCACTGAAGCCGGCAAACAATATTCATATTTTTATGAGATCTATCCTATTCTTTGTCAATCAAATGCTTCTCGGCTGCAACTGCATGCGGGGAAATAAGGTGTGAGACATCAAACTGGACGAAATCTACTTAACATGAATACAAGTTTCACCACGTTCTTGAACAAGTGAGGATGGATTGGTGTAAATTTGAAATAATGTTAAATGGCGATTTGATCAAGATGATCAACGTGAATAATTTAATGAGGAATTTACTGATATTGAACAAACCGGCGATTCAATTCCTATTCTTTAGTATGTTTTTTTTTGTGTTTTTTGTTGTTGTTTTTTTCTTAATTTTTCAAGTGAACATTGACGAGAAAAGTGAGAGAAAGCGTCGTGCAGTGGTAGCATGCCGTATCACTGATCCAGGGGTTGTGGGTTCGAATCCCATAAGAATCGTGTCCGTATCTTTCATTGCGCCAGACGGCTAAAATTATGTTGGGAGAAAGAAACAGAACAAAAAAAAAACACGAATCTACATTCAAGTTTGGTCTATTATTTCAAATATGGGAGACGTTTCTCTACTTTCGATTAAAATGAACACATATATGCTGTACTATCGACTGCAATTGAACACACAGATGCTGATGTAATTTAACAATAGGTTATGGGTGTTTTTGTATTATTGAATGCCCTGATTGATCAATCACTGTTCAACGGCAAACATATTTCCAGCAAAAACAAACAAGAGGCCCATGATGGCCCTAAATCGCTCACCTGAGATAAATAGGTTGACCCAAGGAACATCTGTACCAATTTATTTTAAAATCTGGCCAGTAGTTTTGAAGAAGATGATTTTTAAAGTTTTCATCTTTTTTTTCTTATTGTTGCCATGGCAACCAGAGTTCTATATGGATCAAGTTTATTTTAGGAACTTTTGTGAAGGTTGACCCAAGGATCATTCCTGCCAAATTTAATCAAATTCTGTCCAGTGGTTTCAGAGGAGATGTTGTTTAAAGGTTTCTCTATATACATATAAGGCAAATAAGCCCCGCCCCTGACGGCCATGTTTTTTTACGGATCGGAATAATTTTAGCAACTCTGGTAGAGGTTGACCCAAGGAACATCTGTACCAATTTGTTTTAAAATCTGGCCAGTAGTTTTGAAGAAGATGATTTTTAAAGTTTTCATTTTTTTTCCCTTTTTGTTGCCATGGCAACCAGAGTTCTACATGGATCAAGTTTATTTTAGCAACTTTTGTGAAGGTTGACCCAAGGATCATCCCTGCCAAGTTTAATCAAATTCTGTCTAGTGGTTTCAGAGGAGATGTTGTTTAAAGTTTTCCCTATATACATATAAGGCAAATAAGCCCCGCCCCTGGCAGCCATGTTTTTTTACGGATCGGAATAATTTTAGCAACTTTGGTAGAGGTTGGCCCAAGGAACATCTGTACCAATTTATTTTAAAATCTGGCCAGTAGTTTTGAAGAAGATGATCTTTAAAGTTTTCTTTTTTTTTTCTTTTTGTTGCCATGGCAACCAGAGTTCTACATGGATCAAGTTTATTTTAGCAACTTTTGTGAAGGTTGACCCAAGGATCATCCCTGCCAAGTTTAATCAAATTCTGTCCAGTGGTTTCAGAGGAGATGTTGTTTAAAGGTTTCTCTATATACATATAAGGCAAATAAGCCCCGCCCCTGGCGGCCATGTTTTTTTACGGATCGGAATAATTTTAGCAACTTTGGTAGAGGTTTACCCAAGGAACATCTGTACCAAATTATTTTGAAATCTGGCCAGTAGTTTTGAAGGAGATGATTTTTAAAGTTTTCAAATTATTTTTCTTTTTGTTGCCATGGCAACCAGAGTTCTTCATGGATCAACTTTATTTTAGCAACTTTTGTAGAACCTGCAAAGTTTCATTAAATTCTGTCCAGCGGTTTCAGAGGAGATGTCGTTTAAAGCAAATTGTTGACGACGGACGACGGACGACGCACGACGCACGACGGACGACGCACGACGACGGACGCCGGACGAAGGGCGATCACAAAAGCTCACCTTGAGCACTTTGTGCTCAGGTGAGCTAAAAATACAATAAAATAAATTCAACACATATGTATAGTATAATGTCAGGACCAAAATATCTTCAAGCAATATATGTGTATTCCAAATCTATGAAACCTTATTCATATTTTCCTTAATGAGAGATTTCCATTATGCTTAATCCATTATTAATCCATGTTTAATCCACTGGCTTTCTGAAAGTGTAAAAAAAATGTATACCACACTATGTTTGATTTTTTCAAATAATGTCATTTTATTTAAGTTTTAGCCAAATATATCACATGCCTTATACTTTACCATTACATGTCCATGCCTTATCTTTACCATTACATGTCACATGCCTTAATCTTTGCCATTACATGTCACTTGCCTTATTCTTTGCCATTACATGTCACATGTCTTATTCTTTGCCATTACATGTCACATGTCTTATTCTTTGCCATTACATGTCACATGACTTATAATTTGCCATTACATGTCACATGCCTTATTCTTTGCCATTACATGTCACATGCCTTATTCTTTGCCATTACATGTCACATGCCTTATTCTTTGCCTTTACATTTCAAATGCCTTATACTTTACCATAACATGTCACATGCCTTATACTTTACCATTACATGTCACATACCTTATTCTTTGCCATTACATGTCACATGCCTTATTCTTTGCCATTACATGTCACAAGCCTTATTCTTTGCCATTTCATGTCACATGCCTTATTCTTTGCCATTACATGTCACATGCCTTATTCTTTGCCATTACATGTCACAGCCTTATTCTTTACCATTACATGTCACATGCCTTATTCTTTACCATTACATGTCACATACCTTATACGTTACCATTACATGTCACAGGCCTTATCCTTTACCATTACATGTCACATACCTTATTCTTTACCATTACATGTCACAAGCCTTAATCTTTCTCATTACATGTCACATGCCTCAATATTTACCATTCCATGTCACATGCCTTTATCTTTACCATTACATGTCACATGCCTTATTCTTTACCATTACATGTCACATGTCTTATTCTTTACCAAAACGTGGGGCGTCCCTGGCAGAGAGGGTAAAGTCGGTGACTTAAGCAGTCACTCAGCCCCTCACTGCGTGGTTTCGCTCGGATTTTCATGCGAGGAAGCCTTCCAGCTGGCTTGCGGTAGGTCGGTGGTTCTACCCGGATGCCTCCGTGCATTCGGGATGTTCCTCCATCTGTAATTAGCTGGGCGTCGCTATATGACTGAAATACTGTCAAAGCGACGATAAACTCAAACAGTCAAGTCTAGTCCTTACAATTACATGTCACATGCCTTCTACTTTACCATTACAAGTCACATGCCTTATTTTTTACCATTACATGTCACATGCCTTATTCTTTACATTACATGCCACATGCCTTATGTTTTACCATTAAAAGTCTCATAACTTATTCTTTAACATAACATGTCACATGCCTTATTCATTACCATTACATGTCACATGCCCTATTCTTTACCATTACATGTCCACCCCCTTATATTCACCTTACATTTCACATCCCTTTTTTTACCATTAAAAAGTCCATCCTTATTTTTTTACCTTTAAACATGTCACATGCCTTTTCTTACCATTAATCCCTTGCCTTATTCTTTATCAAAAATGTTACATGCCTTATTTTAGCTCCCCTGAGCAAAGTCCAGGTAGCTTTTGTGATCGCCTTTTGTCCGTCATCCGTCGTGCGTACTCGTGCTGCGACCGTCGTCAACAATTTATTTAAACAACTCTTTTTCTTAACACTCACGGGATTTTAAATTTTTAATTTCCAGGAAATTTTCATTAGGGGCCCCCTTAACCCCAAAGTTGTTAAAATTATTTTTATTGGGGCAAAAAAATAGTCACAAAAATCTAGGTACAGGGCAAAAATAGATTTTAAAAAAAGAAAATTTTTTAAAAAACTTTCCGAAACCACAAAGGCCAGCCTTTTGATTTTTTGTAGTAGCATGATCTATGACTCCTACCAAGATTTTCAAAAATTTTGGGCCCTGGGGGCAAATTGGTCCCCCCCAGGGGTCACTTGATTAACAAGGCAATAAAGGAAAAACTTGAAATTCTTTTTTCCCCGAAACCACAAGGCCTGGGGGTTTTTTATTTGGTTGCGCCCTTTTCTACTAAATCACAACCAAAACGTTTAAATCTGGCCCAGGGTCAAATTTGGCCCGCCAGGGGTCACCCGATTTTTCATAGGCAATATAGAAAAAAAATTGAAAAATTTCTTTTAGAAACCCCAAAAGGCCCGGAGTTTAGATATTTTGGGTTTTAAATTTTTCTTTGACTCTCTACCAATTTTTTTCAAATTATGACCCGGGGTAAAATTAAACCCCCGCCCCAGGGGGGCACTTGATTAAAAATAGGCAAATAAAGGGGAAAAACTTAAAAATTTTTCTCAAAAACCCCAAGGCAAGAGTTTAAATATTTGGTATGTAGCATTGTCTAGGAATCTCACCAAGTTTGTTCAAATCATGACCCTGGAATCAAAATGGCCCCGCCCCCGGGGTCACTGATTTTTACATAGGCAAATATAGGAGAAACTTTAAAATTCTCTTCTCAAAACCCCAAGGCCTGAGTTTAATATTTGGTTGTAGCAT
>CM037782.1:73759847-73809847 GCA_021229015.1 Solen grandis
AAAACTCTGAGCATTTATTGCTGCTGAAGGTAACCAGGTCTAATCAAGTGGCCTGAAATGTTTTAATTAGGTGTATGGTATTCTGCCCTCTATTGTCCTTTATTAAAAAATTGTGTTCCCTTCCTAGAGCATAATTCTCTTTATATTTAAATTAAGCTGATGATATTTGGTACATGTATCATTGACTTGGAGAGGATGTGTTGCAGGCAAATTTTTCTATTAGAACATCTTTTCCTTTCAGAGTTGGTGTCTTTTTTAAATAAAAAAAAAAAAAGAAAATCTGCAGCATCACTTTGTTTCTATTAAAATATTCTAATTTCCAAGAAGAGCTCTTCTTTTCAGAGTTTTTGCGCTTTTTGGAAAATTATGTCCGCAGTATTACTTTGTTCTTATTTAAGATAGGCTGATGATATATGCTAAATGTATTGATAACTATTGGAGAATGGCCCATTACTTTCATAGTCATTTACCTTTGTCTTCAGCTAAAATCTCTTATTTAAGATCAGCTGATGATATATGGTTCATGTACCAATAACATGGAAATCATGTTTTACTGCTCTTTGATAAAAAAATGTCCACAACATAATCCACAATATATTTAAGTTGTAGTTTTGACACATTTTCTGAATTCTGGTGCAATGAGTTTCTCACAGTTTTTGCAACTTCACATGGATTAATCAGGCTATGTACTCTCTTTCATTTTTGTAAGCTCAACTTTTCAAAGAATAGGATGAGCTATTGTAGTCACACTGGCGTCAGCGTCTACATCCAAAGAAATGTTAAGGTTTTATTTAACATTGACATTATCTCCACTATAACTTAACGGTTGTCCATCAAACTTCACACATGTGTTTATCATCATCAGACCAACCAGTAGAAACAGAAACAGTAATTTTTTTTTTGGTTTTGCTATTACCTCCAGCTTTACTCAATGGATGTCTCTCAAACTTCACACATGTGATTATCTTCATCAGACCAACCAGTAGAAACAGAAACAGTAACTCTCCAAAATATTTTAGCATATACATTGCCCTTTTTGTACTTAGAAAAAATGTTAAAATTTTTGTTTAACATTGCTATTTTCTTTAATTTCTTTCCATGGATGTCCTTCATAATTCAAACATGAAATTGCATGCCTGTATTTGAAGTCAGACTTTGTCATGAATATTAAATAGTTATCCCCCCCCCTTTTTTTTTTTTTTTTTTTAATCTTTGTTAAAAGTTTTGTATCACCTCATTTTTTCACTTAACCCGTTTATGACCATTATCTCTGTTTGTACATGGCAAGAGTACATTACTCTGTCTTTGATTTTGACATACATGTAATTATGCCCCCTTTCTGACTTCATTAATCTTTTTGCACTTACTCATTTTTTCACTAAATTCTCTGAGATTTTGCTTTAAAACTTGGATCACATGTTTATTGTTCTTGTGTATATTTTGATAATACAGAGATTCTTATTTTGCCTTTAACTGCAATACTGAGATGGTATATATATTGAAAGCATCTTGAAAACAATTTTTCTATGCATTCCTTTTTTTTCCTGCTGCATATTAAAATTACTTCTTGAAAAAATTACACAAAGATAAGATTTTCTTTTACAATGTTTAATCTTACCACTGTAAAACTTTATAAAACCTTCTAGTCACTATCCATTTTTTCTGTAAACTAACTTAAGTAGTGCCAATAAGTAACACTTATCAGTCAGAGACGGTTGTAAGCAGTCCAATAACTTAGCCAGTAGAACAATCGCCCTTTAAACAGGGGGTCCAAGGCTGAAATCTTGGTCTGGCTGCACATTTTTCTCACTTGGTTATTTTGCACCGAACAAGGGATCATTATAGTATCTCCAATGATCAGGAACATTATTAATTTGATCTCTGTAAATCCTGCAACGAATTCCAAGGGATATGTAACTGGTATCAGTGGAAGTCTTTTGTAAGTGGTCCCTAGTTTTAGTCCTGGTTTGGCTTCACATTTTTCTCACATTCTTAATTTGAAACTTTTTTGTGTCCTCCAAATATGTATATTAGACCTTTTTTTTCGTATTGTGTGTCTTTTTTCAATTTAAAATTCCCTTCAAGTCTTGGCACTAGTTTTCCATTTATATACATGTACTTAAATATATATACTTACGTAAGCAAGTTCACATCTCAATAAAGGTTATGTAAAAATGAAAAAAAAAATGTTTTCCTGTTAACCCACATAAATTTAGTTAACAGTTTTTCTTTCCCGTCGTGCTTATTTCAATGTGCTGCCACAGGCAGCACTTTTGTACTTGTAGTTATTTTGCTGCGAAGCAATTACTTGATAATATTTCTGGTAAATTATCGGGTTAAATCTTGAGAGCCAATCTCCCTTTTTTGATGGTTTGATGCCAAATGACAATCGGATGCTGGAAAATCATAACATATTTTGGGAATTAATTTTCGTTGATTTCGTTGACGCCACTATCTACGAATATTTGTCCCCACGAAAATATTCCATTCATCCTGACCAACAACACCCCGATAACGGCTATATCCTTCCCTCCCCACAACCACATTTGTGTACATCAAATTCAATAATGTTAAAGTTTATGCTGAACCTCGAATACATTATTTTATGAACAAACTATAACAAAATTCTCACTTATTTTGTTAGTTGTGTACGCCCGCAAAGAAAGTATAAGAGGTGGTATATAGGAGTCGTTTGTTCGTTGGGATTTCGGCGAAATTTAAATCTTGTGATGCAAACCACCTCTACATTACTTCACAGTTTCAGTTTAAATCGTGCATATATATTTTCATGACGTTTACATGTACATGTGCGTGTCATTATTTTCATACGCGTCTCCCAAAGATTTTCAGAATTTTGGCCCCTTGTCTGTCCGTCCGTGGTAAAATTCTTGTGTCGCGAACTACTATTACATTACTTCACCAACTGAGATGAGATTTTGAATATGCATTTATAACGATATGAAGACATGCGTGTCATAATTCATATGCGCGTCATCCAAAGAATGGCAGAGTTATGGCCCCTGAATTGACTTAAACATTTTTGTGATGCGAATTACGTCCACATTATTTCACCGATTCAGCTCAAATTATGCATATGCATTAATAAAGACGTGTACATCAAAGGATATCAAGAGGAATAATTTAACAAGTCAGATACTCGCAATTTTCAGATGTAAGCTGTCAGAATGACAGCCCTACCACGTTTAAAGGGCTGTGGTTGTTTGGCCAGTAAAGGGCATCTTGAATAATGACGTCTGAACAGAGTTTCGAACGACAAAACGTTCTTAAATAAATGAAAATCGTTCAGTTCCTCGGAAGGGAGATAACACATACACACACAAACCTATATAACTGAAAATAATGAAACCATTGCATGGGATATAGTGGATTTTTATGGATCATCTGGATACATATGTATTTTCATGTATTTGTAACACGGCCTGGGTAGTTTCCTATAGAAAAGTACCAATTTTTAATTTGGATACCGCACACTTCTTAGTGGGCGGAGTTTTCACACTCATGCAATAATTGATGAAAAACCATGCAGTTATCCAGATAACCGCACAATAATGGTAGCACGACCTTAAGGTGGTCCTTAGTATCACTGAATGGAATCCAAATGGACCCTTTCCTCAACTGGCTTTTCTGTAAGGTCATAACGTTATTTTCTACAATTAGAACGCATAAAAGGGAAGTAGAAACTAGCAGTGTAGCCATACGACGTGGTAAATACGCTCATTATATTACACCGTCACAAGTAGCATGGTTTTCCTTCATCAATATTTATGGGATAGAGCGCGTGCGAAGCGGAAAATGGTGCTCTATACATATGATTCATTTGTCAGAGCAAACATTCAGAGTTTGCTGTCACGAAAAGCACATCACTAGTAATGTTTTCCAAAATGCTTGAAACTGGTATGGTCACACTGAATTAGAGAACTTTGAGAATATGGAAGAGAGTCTATCGATGACAAGATTTTCCGCTCTGTCGTTCACATCCATGGTCAAACGCGAAACCTAAAAACTTAAAACAGATTATCGGCACCAATTAAGTAAGTCCTTCTCTATTCAAAGGTACTTGAAGGCTGCGAAATATGAGGGTTTGTTTTGAAAATTATTTGAATGGCTAAGGGGAAACTTTCCTTCACTGACTGGTCATTTTCACGGGGTTTCTCTTTGATATTCAAAGCGCTCAACATCCTGGATCATCTGCATAAAAAAGTCAAGAGATCGTAGTACCGCCCCCTTTCTTCATTTTGGTCATGTTAAAAGTCATATATTGCAGTAGCTTCACTCGTGATTTTGATTAACCAGCCCACATACATTCGTGCGCATGCGCGCACTCATGTATAGTGTGCAGGTTAATCAAGCTCATCTTGCGAAGTCATGCAATATATATTATTTAGAAATTTCTATCTTTTTTTCTATTTTTGTGAGAGATGAATACAGAATGTTTTATTTACGACGTGCACGATATACATTGTTAAGTATACATTAATTAGAAAATATATCAGTTTGGTCACATACTATCAAATCAATATATGCAAACATCATACACCGTATATTACAAAGAAAACATGTATCAATATCCTTACAAAATACATATAGGAATGATAAATGTTTCTATGTAAATAAAGTGTATTTATTATTTTATTATAAACCTATACATTTTCTGGCATAAATGCACGCAATTACAACTCAAAAGATTAACAATTCCGTATTATCGATGCAGTTAAGGTAATCCATTTTACATGTTTTCCAACATCAGTTAAAAGAACAAGAAGACCATAACTGCTTAGTCATATCAGACCAATTATGCATCTGTCTTTCTTCCTTTCTCACCATAATTAAATTAAAAATAGTACTCAAGCATCAAGCATCCGTCCTCTTCTTCCCTTCATTTTAACTCACTTTAGCTAAAATCAGTAGGTTTACTTAAAGTATTTGGAAAGTAATTGTTGTTTTGTACCCACCGAAATGTTCGGTACGCGTGTGACAGGACGACGCGTTCTCGTTAACTCCCGAGGCACGCGATAAAGCACGTTATTTCGGAAAGCTGCCAATCTCTGTTTATAAGTCTCTGAGACAGGAAAAAATATTTAAATCGAAAAATTCTGGGTTGTCCCTTACATTAATAAAACCATAATTACATACCATATCTTTGACCTTTTTAGCCCATTTATCAAAACCCATATTACAATCACTAAGTGATTGCTTGTAAACACGCTGTATAATGATATTGCTTGTACTTAAGATCTTAAACCGATATTTGATCATTCTAGGATATCTTGCAACATACAGTTGGTATCTACCTAATTCACCAATACACCGCAGCATTTAAACACTATTTCTTACATTTAAAATATAGTTTCTAAATTTCAATGTACCCTTTCAATATCTTTGTGTATTCCAAATCCAAAAGTATCTGAAGAATAATTTAAGATAGACCCTGCAACTGACTAGGATTTAACCTGTAACCTTTGCAATTTTGTTTTAGCAATCTCAAAGCTTTTAAAGATTTCTACGTATTTCTGATGCAATGTAAAATTCCCATTTTAGTTTAGAGCTGTTCCAAAATAGTTATAATCATCTACAACCTGAATTTGTTTATCATTATATGCCCATATGTCCAAGCTTCCTGTGACTTATGTCTTTTGCAAACAGCATTAAATAAAACGTAAGAAGCTGGAGATTTATCCGTGAGATTATCCAAATCTAAACATTCTTTATAAATTCCATTCACAAATAGAAGAAATAGTACTGGGAAGAGGGTCTCCCCTTGCTTCAAACCGATCATAATGTTAAATCCGATAGTTTACTTTTAGACGATCTCACACACGCAGGCAACATAAAATCTAAAAAATTTAACATGTTCAAGAACTTACAGCTAATATCACAATGTACTATCTTTAATCATAAGTTAAAAAAACTACATTTATTTAATCATATAGTGACATTGGACACAGGGAAGAAATGAAACATAAACAAAACATTTTGGAATATTCGATAAAGGAAATTTTCATTCTGATTTAATAATAGACATAAAGAGAAACATTTTAGCTATTGAATTTATTAATGTAACGACTAATAATTTGGTCCACATTCAAGATAAACACATGCCACTACTTTTATTCTATTTAATGATAAAATTGTTTAAAAAATTTCAATAATTTCTTTTTCAGAAATGTTTTATCTAGATGATAAATATCAATATTACTTTCCAAACGTAAATCCCTATGAGTAAAGGTATCTTAACTGTTCTTAAACAGATTTGAGAAATGCTGCAAAAATTTATTTTCATTGACAGACAATCGCGCCATCATTGACATATGCAAAGCACATTAAGTACAACTGAAATCGGAAAAGTAGCACCTCTGATTTTTTTTCATCGAAAAGCCGCCTCCATATTTAACATGCTCGCACTTTTTCTCAAATTCACATATTTACATTTTTAAGATAATTGTTATTTGGTGTTTGCGTAAAATATATTTATATTCTTACTAAAAAATCTCGCAGCATCAATATATGTGTGATCACATTGCCAAAATTAAAAATTTCAACATAGTGCTTTAAAATGATAACAGTTTGTTCTTAATAAAAAATGTTGACCAAAGTTATGTATATTCTAATTGCTATATATATATAAACTTTCTACGACTTCAATTACTCTTAAACTTACAAAATAATTGTAAAGAATAGGTTAACTTACATTTTGGAGTTCAATATATATGTCAAACCTCTTTAAAATTAATTTCACATGACACACTTTGACATACAGAGGAAGTTTATGTGCAATTGTTGTTTCTTTATGGGAACTTTTCTTTAAATAGGGTGTGTGAATTTAAAGCGTGCATTACGCTTCTAGATAAGACCTTGACAGAATTCAAGCTCCTATGATTTTGTAGACCACATCAGATAAATCTAATACATCAGGCCACTATATTTTATCATAAAAAAACAATGCTGGGTATATGTTTATGTAATTTAACTAATTCGGTCATACATTTAACGTTCTATTACAGCTCAGCTGCTGTTTACATAAAAGGTGTGTGCATAGGTAAACTATTGTTTTATGTAGTATTTGTGGTAATAGAGAAAAATAAGTAGTATTACATTACAAACAAGCACAGAAAGGTGACGTTTCAACGATGAAAGAAAAGTATGCAGATATAAAGTGAAAAGAATTAAAATGCTAATACATTGTAATTATATTGAAGGGAGTAAAGATTGCCGAGTTGATAGAAGTAGTATATCCATAAGAAGACCGTAGTGAGCTGGAAGCAATAGAAGTACAGCAATTTTTGAAATGGTATTCAAAGAAAATAGTAATAATAGAAATAGAACGTATAATGTTAGGTCTACCAGAATTAGGTAGTAGTAAAATTAGTAATATGACTAGGAAGTTGGGTAGAACATCTGAGAGTAATGAGCAAGTTATTAGTTCGAACTTCACCGAACGCAGAGACAATTTATCATATTTAGCCATCCCTGAAAGTGCAGATTGAAATTTCGCAAGATTACATTGTAGTAAGGTTAGCTTTTATTACCGAGCCAAATATAACTTGATTATTCACCATAAAAATGCTGCGAATTTCAGCTAAGATTGAGCTCGTAGTAGGACAGTTAATAAGGCCGAATATCGAGTAAAACACTTTGTCAATAAGACATTGCTGTTCACCATACATATAATGCCAATTTATATTACTATTTTCATCGTTTTTATGCATAGTGAATAACACAGGCAGTACAAACATCAATAAGCAATGCATACTTGTAAGCTACATTGTACAAACACTTCTGTCAAGTTATTCGAAAAACCACTAACCCTTTTTTTTTCGGGGTAGAACCCGGACAAAGTTCAGCACGAACGGGCGGACTTACAGACAAAGTGAATCTTATATAGATCCAACCTCTTACCAAGGATAGTGGGTGTATAATAACGTGCTTGTGCTATACGCCTTCACACACGACCATAGAGTGGCATTGGGCAAGGGGAAAAAATGAAACATAAACTAAACATTTTGGAATATTCAATAAAGGAAATTTTCATTCTGACTTAATAATCTGCGAAATATGTGTGTAAATTGCTGCTTACACGTGACTATTCGTGTTATGAGGTCGTGTCCGACCAACGAAAAATGGCAGTGTTTTGAGACAAAACGACTCAAAGGAGATATCAGAGTTGGAATTTCTTGTGTCTTTCTTGGAGGTAGATGCATTGGCTTGTGTCAGGACCTGAAAATATCCCCAATCACTGTTTTTGGATGTGATCAGACCGTCGGAAGATCACCGGTATCGAAAGTACTACGTGCCAAATCCCTGTGTATTTAATGGGAATGCGAATAAAAAAGAGAAAAACTCAGTTTTCGTCCATACTATAAGCCATTACTCGGTACACGAAGTCAGAGATAAAGGCTGATGGTTTCACAAAATGGCAATAAAAACAAACTATTGGTACCCATGTTTGCAAAAACTAAATAAGAATAGAAGTGAAATGTAAATGTCCAAAAGTGAATCCCATGTGAATCTTTCAACAGCGCCTGTACATTTACTAAGTACATGGATTGTTTGTTATCTCAAAAACGAGGACGACGGTAACTTCTTTCTTTCCAATTTTGGATTTGTCATTCTTTGTTCTATGAATTTGAAGAAAAAAAATCATGGAAGGAAAAATGTAGAAATCTTCTTTACGTTACAATAAGTTACAATTTATTTGCAATCCCTATGCTTACTTATATTCGATCCCTAAATAGACTATCATGAAACATGCATCCTCTCTCACTCAAAAAATATAAACATCAAGCGACTACTTTAAATACTCTTTCTCCCCCATAGTGTCTCCCTCTGGAATGACCTTCCCTGACAAATAGCTGTATTGCAAGACCCAGCACAATTCAGGGATGCAATTGTCACTAATGCATACCAGAATTGTTTTAATCATTTTTTAAATTTCATTAAAGAATATTTCCACACAATTAACTTGTGTACATATCACGTTCACTTCTCAGTTAACTCCGCATACTGCTAATAATACTTGAAAAACAAAGTGTTAGCAGGATAGACAGACAGACATATGGATGGACGGACGGACGGATTACAATTTTTTCTGAATGTTTACCTACTTCAATATCTTGTTTATGGGAACAGACGCGTATCTATGCAATCATTCGTTAATATTTCCGTCTAATTTATATAAATTACATAATGTTTATCTCTTTTTAAACCATAACGAAATATGGATTTCCAAAGCCTCTCGAAATTTTGTAATATTAAATTTCGTGACATGCTTTTAATATGGCTATATATAAACCGATTCGGGAGAAACAACACCTGCTTGATGCAGATATATCCAGAACCCACGATATTTTTTGTAATACTAGGGTTAATTTCTATCTCAAGTATATTGTATTTCTCTTTGTTAAAAAAAAGAACTCCGAATGCAACTCTCTAATTTGAGTACGAACAACTTTATCAAATACAGTCAAATATGCCTTAAGATGTACATTGTACTTCCTGCGTGTGCAAATGATCCACCGGACCAAGATAATTAAAATAATAACTTATTTCTACATTTTCTCGTTATATTTCTAGTTACATGTATACTGCCGCGACAATTTACCACTTTTTCGGCGTAGCTGTATAAAATCTTTTTTCAAATCTGCAGAAGTGGACTCGCCCACTTTAACCTGTTGATCATGTAGTATGCGGAGGAGGTGGAAGTTAACCCATATATTATAATTAACACATAGTTTCCTATCAATTAGGGGGTCTTACTTTATCAATACGGATCTAACCAACAAACATTATGAATCTTACATATACAATAACATACCTTTGACCCCTTTTTGTAATAAGTAAACTTAACCATGTCAGTGTGTACAGAATGTATATAAATAGACTGCATGATCACTATTTTAAGAATACATCCGGGTTCCCGGAAATACAGTCTATTATTAGATTGTAGGAGTTCAGTTTGTTTTCCATTTTACGCCGAATATCTTTTTTTAAAGATATTTCTTGTTTCTTTTGTAATCAGTTTAACTGTTGTATGACAGCGACCACAATATAATTATACATTATCTAATGAAGCCTGGAGCTATCAGCTATCGCACTATCAGCATATAACTATACTTGTTGCATATCTGGTTACTGGTGAGCCCAGAGTCAAAGTTATGATGCGTGTGTTATTATTTTATGTTGTTTAATATGAAAGAAAAAGAAACTTGAAAAGTTATTTCTTCCTAAAACAAACCATTTTTACAATTGGAAAAACCGGATAGTTGATCAGTGTTGACGATGAATTGTAAGTATCGAAATGTTCATAAGCCCAATTAATCCCTGAATTGTAATACTATTGTTTCAAAATCAAAATCATGACTGTGTCACTTTTTTAGCTTGCCAAAAGCATTACGACAGGTGTTCAAAAAGTATCCGGAAAAGTAAATCATCGGAGATAGCTCACACGACTATCGGATATCTGGGTGACTGCTTATGAATGAACAGTAACAGTATTGGTAATAGTCGATATGATGACCAACTGAAGAAAACGTAATTTGGGCGGGTTTAGCTACATGTACCCCTGCACTAGAAAAGATGATGAGTTGTAACATAAGCGGATATGCCCGCCTCGCCTTTCATGTATAGCTTAGTGGTAACGCGCTTCGTTTCTCACCAGTGCGTCCCGGGTTCGATCTTTGGTCACGTACGTGAGAGGGTATAGTGGTCGCCCGTCCAAACACGTGGGTTTTCTACGGGTTCCGGTTTTCTCCCACAATAATGACCACATATGTGGTGGCGGCCACCAGAGCCATCGAGAGTGATAAATATAAGGAGTGAGAATTTGTTTCGTTATCGATGACCCATTTTTACAGGCTCCATAAAACAAATTCTGCAACAAAATGCGAATATATGATGATGTTATTTGTCAACAAATTTTTGAAATACATAGTCAAACAGTGATAGCCAAGGATGTATCTATTAATTAAGGTATCGTAATTACAAATACATGTACATATAGATAAAATCATAATATAGGTAATAATCTTAATGAAAATTTGTCAACCTTGACCCGGACCCACTGGTTGAAGAGACACTGCTGAAGAGACAACCTTGACCCGGACCCACTGGTTGAAGGACACTGCCCCACGGTTGAAGAGACAACCTTGACCCGGACCCACCGGTTGAAGAGACAACCTTGACCCGGACCCACTGGTTGAAGAGACACTGCTGAAGAGACAACCTTGACCCGGACCCACTGGTTGAAGAGACAACCTTGACCCCGACCCACTGGTTGAAGAGACAACCTTGACCCCGACCCACTGGTTGAAGAGACACTGCTGAAGAGACACTAACACACCTGTTAAGATAAATGTATTTTCGCGTTTTGGGCTTTTTGTCAGTTTTTGTCGTCAGTTACGACCCACCCGAGTCTACAGATACATGCTACTACATTACTAGTGGCATTAATACAATCTGTACTTACAATTGCTTTTTTATCAGTGCCATGAGCAGGTATCTCGACAAGTCACTGACACCCTTCCTGCATGACAGACGCCTGGGAAATGGACGCAAGGTTAATGAACAAAAAGCTATAGAATATGTGGTCGTATCATCACTATTTGGATCTCTTTTTAAAACTTTGTTTATTTTACATCGCTTGCGAAACAAGTTCTCACAACTTATATTAATCACTATCGATGGCTCTGATGGCGGCGTATGTGGTCATTATTGTGGGAGGAAACCGGGGAGTTCGGAGAAAACCCACGTGTCTGGACGGGTAGAATGTCTGGTCTTCAAATGATTTGTGGAACTAACGCTACTAGTTCAATTTGGAATTTCAAAGATGCATTATTATTTTTCTTTCGCAATAATCCACATCTACTTAATATGTAAATTCGATATTTTCATAGAAAAATGTGTGATCATTTTTATTTTCCATTTTTTATTTTGATATTTTTTTCTTTATATGGCCCTTCGTTATGATTAAAGAAAATATGGCGAAGTCACATAATACATGTACCACAGATATATATGAACGGCGTCCGCCTATTGGACGACATTAACTAAATAATCGGTTGCGTCAAGTTCTCTCAGAAATGAGACATAACCCTACGGAAATTAACGAGCACTCCACGAACACCTTTAATATACATTATTGTGTAAAACTCCACACATGAGACTGATTGGTCAGTTTAAATCGGCAAATTATACCGAGCATTTCCGAATCCCTTATGAAAGGTCTATAACTAATACGTCAAGACAATAGCATGTCCCTTCCTCCGTTGACAAGCTGCACGTGGTTTGGGAAGAGTACATAAAACGATTACAAATATTGTCCTCCTTTACAACCAAATACAAATGTACTAGTATCCTAAAGACCTTGTCCTCAAATGTGAATTGTCACGTGTACCTATGCGTGCGTATAAGTTTGCGCAGGTATAAATACCTAGTTTGCCCAAATGAGTACGTACGAGGCTCATCTACAAAAAAAATGAAATATGAAACTGACGATTATCGAGTAAAGGTTCATGATTACGTAAAGGTTTCGGCAATGTTATATTTCGAGCTAAATCGGAGCATCTCGGTGATAAATGAAGAATGGCGGAATTACCCGATGTGTTCCGATCGGTCTCGTTCTAAATTTATAAAAAAAACAAGAAATATCTTTAAAAAAGATATTCGGCGTAGGATGAAAGAAAAACGAGATTTTCATTCATGCATAAATATACTTTAATTAAGAAACTTATAAATGATAATATATGCAAAACACATTTCAAAGACTCTAATGTTATGATAGGTTATAAAAGCATTGTTGTAAATAATTGTAAAAAACATGTCTAATTTTGGTAGTGAACAATGATGAATGGCAATGTTTTTAACAAGGTTTATTTTGCAAATAAGAAAATAGTCCACGAGATGTGTACAACAACAGGAATGTAGCAAAAAAGGTACAATTTTAAAATAATGTCTATATATATTCAAAAACAAAATGTACAGTAAAGAATGACTAGACTATTATACAAAAGACACGACTGACCATTATCGTAAACAGGCTTACCTGCACCATAAAAATTGTAAAATGATTAAAATCAGAATATGAAATGATTTGATATAACAAATATTTGAATGTTATAAATTATCCTATGAACTATAAAAAAATCTATGATAATCCGCTGCATAAAAGCTAATTTAGTTCCAGCTGATCATGTAATGAGCAGTTATCTCTTTTAATTTTATCAGTTGTAAACTGTATCAAAATAGTTTATACAGGCATATACATTAATGATCAGCACCTTAAAGCAGATCATTGATAAAGGAAGTTACAATAAACAAGATAGCCATGATTGCCCTGAATGACTCGCCTGAGTATCACGGCTACAATTTTATTTTCAATTTTTTTTTTTAAATATAAAAAATAGACAATAATTCTAGTATAACTTAAAAATAGTTTACCCCTGATGCAGTGGTGCGAAATTTTATCACCTGAAGTACATGGTTTCATCAATAAACTAAATACCTAAGATCTAGACGACATAGTTTCAAAAAAGAAGAATGTGAATGTTTATCCAATATATGTCTATGTAAAATAACTGTCCCCTGGGTTGTGGCCGTTTATCTTTCGATATGTTCCATTAGACAATGCTACATGCCAAATATTTAAGCTGTAGCCTTTCTGGTGTTTATTATTCTTCCAGTCTTCTAGAACATTCCGAGGAAAAGCGCGCGAAAGACCGACGCACAACAAATTTAGTACGCTCTAGAAATAGTTCAGTATTTTTTCTATGAAATATACTTATTTATAGACGGTAATACAAAAAATTATATCTGTAAATAGGCTTGTTTGATATTTGTTCATATCATTATTGCATATGACAATTATGATATAAAAGCGTTATTAGTTGTTTTGGTTTTGGCGAATCTCGGCAGGCTGGAAGAATTCAATATACATAGTAATTAAGGGGTTTCATGTCATAACACGGTGGATTCTTTTTTGTTGTTTTAAATCATTTTCACAAAGTAGCATTCCTCAATTGATGGAAAAGGATTGTATTTAACTTGCTGAAATCACTTTCATGTTTACATCAAAAAGAAAAGTAATAACACCAAGCTGAATGATATATACAAGCTGCACCCCTTATTTACAGTAATTTTATAGTCCATAACGATGCGTTAACCAATAACAGGAGTCCTTTTATTCAGCTTAGAATTATTTACCGCTGTTAGCGTACATTTGATTGGTTTAAGATGCGAGTTGAAATCGAAATTATACAGCTACGCCGAAAAATACAATTTTATGACACATCAAAAACTGTGGTTACTTTTTTGCTTAGTACATGTTGATACATATTCGCATCTATGTATTTGCGTTTTTGATATAACTCGTAAACCAGTTTTCTTAATGCATGATTTTTAAAACAAATGTGTTAAAGCATTTTGTTTTACTGGTTTTAAGTTTAAACTTTCCCAGTCACTGACTGATTATAACTGAATCTATAGAAAGCATTTTTACTTTTTGCACATAATGCATTGTGTTAATGCATATATGTGACACATTGTACTGAGTGTATGTCATAATGAAGAATACATAATTCATTGTCTACGCATGTGTTGTTGTTTTTTTTGTGTGTGTTTTTTGTTTTGTGGTTTTTTTCCTCCAATAGAATAAATTTTCAAATTGAAACTAAATGTGTGCATGCAGTTTTCCACAATGCAGTTGCTATGGAATGGATAAAAAGGCCCGCAAGCTATGATAAAAATGTAGGTTAACGACAGAAATAAAGTAGTTCTCCTGTTTTACAACTTCATAGCAAACCTCTAAAGTATCCTCAAGGATTCAGTTCTCGCCGGGCTATGTACACTAATGCAACATTTCACCTCGAGTGTGACGTAATTTTAAAGGGAATCCAACGACAATTTACAAATGATTGATCCTTGTTTCTAAACTGTTTTTATATTGAAAATGTTTGAGAAAAACATGAAAGCATTCATTTAATAAAGAAGCACACGATGACTGATTTATGTAAACAAGCATATGTTCTTAAAAAGTGTATATTTGATTATACGATCCTATGTACGGAAGTCATTTAGAGCCATAGTTGTTAATAATCTGATAGCAAAATTCACACTTGATAATTATAATACTGCATGTCCATTTACCCATGTAGAAGTTTGTTTTACAGCCAGAATTGGCCTGTACCCCCAAAATTGGAGGGTCTCTATAGATGAAAGGATACAAAGTTAAGGAAAAATAACAATTGTACCTCCATTTACAAAACCCGGAGGGCACCCTATAATAAAATGGACACTGTGATAGTGATAGTAATTCTTGTTCTCATTTGGATCATCTTAATTTTGCACACCAGTCTGTGCTGTTAGAAACACGATTCATTGCAACTGTGTTATAGATTTGTCTTATGTGCATTATTCGTGCAGACTATTTTGAGTTCACTTTTTCCATTTTGGAAATAATATGTTGACTGTTGATGGATTTAACAGTTATTTCTTTAAATTTGTTTTCAATTACCATTGACAATTACATTTGAAGGGAAGATAATGATACATTTGATGATATATTTTGTATAAAAGTGAGTGGTTGTTTTGTTCATTTTTCTTGCAATAACTTATTATGTTGGCGTGAACTGGATACTCCAGGATAATCTATCAATAATAAAAAAATTGTAAACTTAAGAGGTGAAACAATTTCACTTTGGAACAATGTTAAACGGATTAAAATTTGAAACGCGGTTGTCTAGGAAACGATTCTTGAAAATTGATGAAGGTATATGGCCCTATATGAAATATGTAATGGTCAGTTTAAACAGAGTTCTTCCTTTTTCGGTTGGATGATCATATTCAATCAATTTAATATGGTAATCGTTACCCAAATTGTTTGCAAATTCTTCAGTAACTATTTTTTAAATAATGAACATTTTAATCAATACTTAAAAACCTAATTTATAATATATCGGGTGCTATTAAGTCTATAGTGCTGATGTGAATGATATAAGGCTATAGTTGTGTAATATTACTATGACAACGGAGTGACAATATAGATGGAATTTAGGTTGCAATAAAAAAAGCAGTCCCATTCGTAAAAAGTAGCGCGCCTGTCACGATGGTTTGCATTGTTAATCAATCCTGCAGGTTGCATTCACCTTGTATTTTATGTTGTTCTACTGCTACTTCTCTCTTTATTAACACCAAAATAGCAATAGAACTTATCACAGCGATACACCAGTACATTGTACTTCTATTTCATGCTGCAACTGTTTCAAGGGCATGATTGGTTGGTAGTATCTAGGAGACAATTCATCATCTTCAGTGACAGTTCTTGTTTCACCATCTTAAGTGAAAGTGCTGATGATCACCTTGTGCCTGCCGTCTCCCTACGTTGTCCGTTCTGCGTCGCCCATCACCACTCTGCGTTGTCCATCACCACCCTGCGTCGCCCATCACCACCCTGCGTTGTCCTGCGTTATCCTTCATCGCTCTGCGTCGTCATCCTGCGTTGTCCGTATGCAATAGTCTTCCACATAGTTTGAGTTGGTGAAATTTTGGTCCTTAACAAAAGTTGATCCTTGGATAATTAGTTATTAGTTATGGCAACCAAATTACTTTTATTAAACTAAAAGGCCATAGTGGCTCTAGATTGCTCAACCAAGTACCAGAAGGAGTCATTCACTATTTCTTTCACAAGCTTTGGGTATTCTAACCAAAATTATATTGAATTATTGTTAAAGGTTTCAGAAAAAAATAAAGTAATCCATCCATCATCATTGCCCATTGAAATGTTTAAAAAAGACTTCCGTGAACATGCAAAGAATCCATTGACTTCGAGTTCTAGGCTATTTTGCTTCAAGTCTGTAAACGCTTGCATTTACTAGAAAATTCACATGATCACTTGATGGGCCGTAATCACAATTTAATGATAGATAGATCACCTTAAGATTTCTTTTAAGATCGTACATGTATAAGAAAATTAGCCAACTATTTTGGAGACTCATCTTAAGGGATTTATTTTGTTTTAGAAGTGTTAGAAGGTTATGTATAGATCATATGAACCAAATAACATTTCTGATTTTTCTATTTTTCCTTTTTCTATCACGTGTTATATAAGGAAACTAGCCAACAGTCTGGGTCCTCATTTATTAGGGGATGAACTTGATTTTAACTATCATAATCAAGGATAACATTTTGAGCATATAAATAAAACATTTTTTTATTCTATCCATTAGTTTCAAGGGGGAATGATTCTAAAAAAAAAATCTGTTATAGGCTATATATTTATGCATCAACTTTATTAGGGAGTCATAAGCTGACTAATTACAACAAGGATTATATATACTTTAGCAAATATTTGAAGGCTCGCTAATGGATCATCAATCTTATGCCAAATGGTTTCAGGAGATGTCATTTAAAGGAAATTGTTGACAACGCACGACGGGATCATCAATCGTTTGCCGAATGGTTTAAGGAGATGCATTTAAAGGAAGTTGTTGACAATGTACCATGGACGATGAAAAATACAACAGCTCACCTTGATACAGGTAGCTTTATTTTCTCTAATGGTCAGAATTAAATTTCATCCTTCACAAATGATCAACCCATAGTCTTCTGCAATAATAATAATAATAATAATAATAATAATAAAAATAATGTTACATGGTGGTAAATTACATATTCAAGGGAGATAACCCAAATAATGTTTTAAATATTTGTACATGGGTTGTCTACTCGCGGACTTAAATGAGCAGCTGAGACATACGGCGTTAGAAAGTCATATGCATGACTCGAATAACTGATACCCATTTATACACATTGATGGAGTGAAACAATTTGAGGTTCATTTCTTGCTCAAGAGATTCAAACCACGGAACCCGAGATTTTGAGTATCCCGCTCCTCTGACCTTGAAGTTTATTTTAACTGTATGTCAGTAAGGGATATCAATATGCAGTACACTGCAATATAGTTAGAAATTATCAAAGGCATGTTTAACAGAGATAAGTTTTATTTAGGTATACAGGAGATCATTTTTTTTTCCAGAAAAGCGAAAAAAATATAACCATATTATGAAATAACCATATCTCTAATGCAGGGAATAATTTTCAAAATCTTGTTTAGTTCTTTTCATGCAGTAATTTTTACGTAAACTTTTTATTATTTCTTATTATTTAAAATAAGGTATCAATTTGATGATAATGTAATATTCTATTATAAGATATAATTTACTTCCACATATCTTCAATAGAATACGAAATATTTGTAAACGTGACACTGCGAGAATTGGACAATATGCTGAGTGCTATTGTGAGATTTAGGCTAGTTGCCAATCTTTGTTTAATAGGTCTTTGAAATACCTTATAGAAGAGAACATCATGACACACAACATTTTTTGTGGAATATAATAAATAAGTTTAAACTTACTGAACAATATCATTATGCTGCAAGAAAATATCTCAGAAAATGAAAAATAAAAGTAAATAATTTATTCTTTTGTATGTAATCTAGTTAATTTTGTACATATTTTTTCACTTGGTAATATTTTGTTACATCCGTATTTGCGTCTTAAACTATATTTCACCAAAAACGAAAGTATAACAAATCATTCGATCTCTACCGGTAGTTGTTGGTTCGATCCCTTACCTCGACATACCATAAGCACTGGGAGTCGGGACAGTTCCGTCTGTCTAATTTCTGCCTGTCAGAAATGGTGTTCGGTAAAAAGTCCCTTTTTGCCCGCCGCCGCCGTTTTGGGGCAAAATATTAATAGGTGGATAAGCGCTGTCTGTATATTGCAGTTTAGTTGGCATGTCAAAAATACACCTTTCATCATCATCTACTTAAAAACTACTGCATTCAGTAACGGAGCAAAATATAAAGCAGGAGGATCATGGACTCAAACTCAAAAATAAATTAATAAAATCCAATCCACAGACATGCACCCCTTTGGTTAAGCACATAGTGAAATATTACGTGTTCATCTAACATACCAAGACTGTCACAGCTGTATGGCACTGTTGATTGGCGCTCAATTTTAACAGTGTGGCAGGATTTGTATCTAAAAAAAATCTCAAAGAAAGTGATGTTGTAAGGATGATAAACCAAGATTAGTGTAGTGAAATGAGGTTTTGGTATACGGTAGATCCAGCAGATTTCATACAGCAGATTTCATACATATTCATATTTACTATCAGGCCTGATAATTCTTATTGGGTACTTTATGTAGTCATTTGTTCGATTATATTGCCAAAGAACTTTTGAATGTACATAAATGTATGAGAGAAACATGATACTAAAGAAATGCCTTTGAGAATGCAGGATCAGAGGAAAAGCTGAATAAATATGTGTAGGAATAAAAAAAAATCAAAACATTGTTATATGTGGGTGATTTGGGTTGTTTAACTCCCATATAGCACTGTTTAAATCTTTTATTTCTACATACAGAGAGAGAGAGAGAGAGAGAGAGAGGTGGACTTTTGAATTTAATACATTTTAAAGGGATGATAATGCAAAGTAAACAAAAACATGTTATGTTAAATTGAAATTTTAATACGAACGATTTTGATACATAAACACATTTCATATGTTCACTCATTCACTTCACTCCCTTTCTGATTCAAAACCGTTCTGGTCTATAAATAAAAATTATATATACAGTAACAATAACGTAACAAATTTTCATGTACAAATGTCACTCGCTAGCTTATGATTGCTTGCATACTATTGTTATTTATTTTCACCGTGCAATTGAAAATAATGTGAGGTGCACACTTCAAGCATAATATGAAAGTATCGTGTATGCTACCCGTATTAAGAGTACCCGGAATATGACGACGGGTAGGGTATAAATGATGGGTACTGGAAGTTTTTGTTCTGTTGTTGCATCACTTGTGTGGTAGAGGGTTTTAATGAGTACGGTACCGTGGAGCCGTTAGGGGAGTGGCTTGGCATACCAGTCAGGTGACCTTGCATATGTCCGTTTTGATTGGTCGGTTGAATTCTCGAGATAGCACTGCTCATAGCTGATTGGTTGTTGTTTGGACTCAGTGACCCTTGCATCCACGAGTAGTTCATGTATCCCGGCATGTTGTGCGGTGGCGATGACGTCATCATGTGGCCGGACGGGAAGAATCCGTACGGCGGGACGGGTGAGAGCATAGGTGACATTGGCGACATTGGTGACATCGACGGCATTGGCATGTAGTGTTGAGGAAGATTGTTCATGTTATCGTTCACTCGTCGGCGCCATCTTGCTCGCTTGTTCTGGAACCAGATCTGTCAAAGATAATAGAAAACAGTTAGTTTTAGTGGCTTACATAGTATATTACAGACAATTATTTTTGGCTAAAAGTATATTCCCATATATATGAAACCTACATTTCGTGCTGTGGTTTAGTTATTGTCCCTCCGACAGTATCAGTCATTTTGGTGAAACCCAGAATCGATAAACAGCGTTACATATTAAAAAAGTTTAAACTTAATTTATTTTACATCGATTACGAAACAAGTTCTCACAACTTATATTAATCACTCTCGATGGCTCTGATGGTGGCGTATGTGGTCATTATTGTGGGAGTTATATATTGATATAATAACTATATAAGACATATTGCATTTGTGATAATATATTGTTTCTAATTAATTACTGAAGACAATAAATTATACTTACTTTGATCTTGTTCTCTGGGATGCCCATGTCTTTTCCAATCTCCTCCATTTGTTCCGAGTCGGGATATGGGTTCTCATGGAATATCTTCAACAGTGTCTGCACTTGCTCTGACGTGTAGTTCGTGCGGTTGGATTTCTTCGTGACTTTTGACGTCACTTCAGGACTGGCAACCCTGACGTCACATCCGGAACCCGGTGAAGAGCCAGTGGAGCCCGAGGGTGAGGACCCATTACCCGTGGACTGTGGAGAGGAGGAGGCGAGGGTGGAGAGAGAAGAGTCGGTGAGACTCATGCCGTCACTAACCCTCGAGTTGTCCTGGCTGTCGCTTTCAACGTCCACACTCTCTTCTGTAATAAAGTGTGTGATGTAATTAAATGGCATGATGATGGACAGGCAAATCAAAATAAAATGTTTATAAAAAGGTTTAAATGAATCTAAATAAAAATGATAATGTTTTTACCTGAATACAACAGCTCATAAAATATAATACGATTTCTTAAGCTGAGACTTTCGTTTTCGATAACTTATTACAATTACAATATATCTGCTTTTTTAAATGTAGTGTTTTATTTATTGTTAAATGAAGTATTTTAGCAAAAAATGCAGACTGGATGATGTTAAGATCTATCAATATCAATTAAAGAGATAATTGCAAATGTTTGCAATTGTTGCGAGAATGAAACTATCCCAAATCATCAGATCTATTTCTTTAGTTATTATTATTATTTTCTTACCTTCATAACTAGGCCGTTTCTCAGGTTCCGTGTAGTCGTACTGCAGTTTGTGTCTAAACGACAACAAATGCGCAGTTGTATGCGTTGTAAATGGTGATCGCTCCTCCCTGCGTTGAGGCACTGTATCAGAGAGCATACGCGTGATGTTGTGAGTGACACTTCCGGTTCCTGGCAGTACGGGAGAAACGCTAACGGGTTTCATGGGTTGGTTCTCCTTCTCTGGAGTGTGCACGTTCGTCTGAACTGGCATGGGTTGGACCACTGCTGATGTTTTGCTTGGGGCTAAATGTCTCGAGTACATATCACGTGACGACTGGAAGTTTCCGTATGTCGTCTGCTGATGTTGCATGCTTGAATGTTGTTGATGTTGGCGCTCGCCGATTCCTTGCAGAATCTGTGTAATAAATAAATAAATGCAACAATAAATGAAACATAATAATCAGTAATATTATTAATTTATTGCCATATGATGTTGTTTTTTAAATAAAGTTTTTTTTTTTTTTTATTTATTGGTCGTCAGTTAAAAAAAAACAAACGTATCCTTCTGTTTACTCACATTCGATCCTTTGGAAACGAATTTTAATTATTATCTCTTCTTATTTTAAATAATGTCTGAAATCGGTTGTTAGCATTGCCTACTATCTGCGTTTACGAATTCATTGATTAATTTTATATTTAAAATATAAATACTTAGCAACATATAGTCTATTGAAGATATACATTGAAAAATAAGTTACCAAAACAGTAAGACTGTATTATTGTACAGATGAAATATAAAGACAAAATACTTACATTTTCGTGCATGTTTCTTTATGTTTTTATTTCACAGTCTTCGCTTGTCTTGTGTCTTGTGAGGTACAAACTCGTTAATACCCAAGCTCCGACCCAAGTCAGGTTATATAGTGGGCTGGTGGAGTTTGACACTTCTCGAGTGAACCCGTGCTTGTTATCAGACACCAACCGTTAATTAGATCTATCAAACAGTGGACAAACAATTCCCGTCTGAGATTAACTCACCTGTATGTTTTGTAATGGGCCCGATCAAAAATATGAGTGAAAAATAATTACTTTCCATCATTGATGATATAAAATGAATTGTTTTACTGATTTGTTTGCATGCGCGAAGCGCGCGAAAAACATATGCCAGACGACAATGGCTATTGCACGTGAGCCCGTTCGTTTGGATTTGAGTTGAAAATGTCTGTCTGATTACATTTTCGGGTAATTGACACTTGGCTGGATTGATTAAGACCAACTTAGAATTGATTGTTAAATTAAAAACTTATTTGTTATTAAGATTGGCAAGTTTCCAAGCACACGCGACACAATGATAAATGACATGATTAAGAAATAGTTCTTAACAGTAATTGAACAAAGTATCGTTCTGTCTTTATTACACGGAGGAATATGGCAAACGTTTTTGCCTAATAGGTATTGATAATTGCGTAATGAGAGCGATGTAGTGGATGAATTTCATTATGTACTTATATGTTCATTATTCAAACTATAAGGAAGAAATGTATTAAAAGACTGTTCGATATTAGACCGAGTATCGTAAAATTATTCAACTTCTACATTCTATTGTGAAAATGTTCATAAGAAATTAGCCTTATGATGTAAACATGTTTTAAAATGGACATATCACATTGAATGGCAATATATAATTTTTACAGACATGTGATGATTTTACATAATACAATTATAATTTATTAAGATATGTGCTTCTTACACACCCGAAATTAATTAATTATAATTTTTCTGTTCTATTCTGATAATTTTGTTTCATCTTAATTTTGCAAAGGAGTATAAATTTTTTTCGCGAAAATATTGCGTTATGATGTAACTCAGAGGACATATATAATGTCCGTTAAAACATGGACCTGAAAAAGAATATTTATATACGAAAGAAAATAAAAAACATGTTGGTGATTTTCACTTTTTGGTAAAATGTAATACTATCTAGTAAAATAGTTTATTTAAAAGTTTTAACGAAGATATATGCAACTGCGTACAGATTATACAAATCTATAAATACATGAATTAATACAATGATGATTTTTTTGTCCTAGGCTTTTTTTATATACACAAATTATGATTTCAATAGTTTCAGTACGCTTGACTTTGAAACTTTGTGTCTTAAATTTCTTAAATTTCTAAGGGATATAACTCTTTTGATATAATGTGATTGCGCGTACGAACAGAACAGGATAAATCTTTATTACATTCCTGGTATATATAGTACACAAAATGGAGACATATACAAATATGGTGTGTGATCGTATTAACAGCAGAACATTCCAGTTTGGGGTAACAGATCAGTTTTGAGAGAGAGAGATTAAAGAACAATCAGAACAGAGAGATAAATAAAGTTATTATTGTCGTCTAATATTATCATGTATAATATTTTAATTTGCTAGGATAAAAAAATACGTAAACAAAACAAATAAATTTGTTATACATTGTATTCAATTTGGAGAAATACATGAATATGATGTATTAAACAGCAGGGCATTCCGGTTTTAGATCTCTGCATGCAAAGTCAGTAGAATTGCTCATTTCATGTTTTATATCACCGCGTGTTTCGATATATTTTACATAATTATAGATTAACTACGGCGGTCACCGTTCTTTGATTTGTACACGATTGGTTCCGCAGACTACGAGGCAATCGCCCAAGTGGGGAGGAAAGGTGTAACCTCACTGGTAATAAAAACTGCCGATGATAACTTTTTTTAATAGTTAACAGGTCTGTGACAACCTCCATCGTCTGATACCCACTGCTGATTATTACGCTTCTCTCCAAATATCATCCGAGATTTTTTTTTTTTTTTTAATACAACTTTGTCTCGAAAGTCGCTATCTACATGTATACAAATTGTCCTCAAGTTACTTCAGACCCAAGGTAAATGTTCTGGACAATTCTATAGACAGTATGACATCTGTATACCAAGTTTACTAAATGGCACTACTCGTCACATCGTCGGCTACTGATTATGCTACTCTCCAAACATCACCCGTGGACTTCGACGTTTAGACCAAAAGCCGTCTATTGGATGCAGGAAAACATAGTCCTGACTGTCAGCGCTTGTATCGTAATATCGTATATGAAGGTTAAACAAAGAGGTATGGATGTTAAATTCAAACAAAACTATTTAAGCTGATTTTAAGTACGATATATGGAAATAACTCGCACATTTAGATGACCCCGCCCCTCCCTGAACATAGAGAATACCTCAACATTGAGGAAATCTCCACAACAGACTGTCTCCCTGAATTAGAATAAACAATTTGTTTTTCTATCTGTGAATCCTTGAACCTAAATGAAGAATCATTTAATCCTATACAAGATACAAGATAATCTTTTATTATAGTGACATGTGTACATATATATAAATATCAACACATTTCAAGTACAAATACAAAATACACCCGGCCCAACGGGCCTATATGTCACCTTTTGCAAAATAAATTAACTTATATGGTGCAAGAAGAACATTGGTGAATATATAATGAAAATAACTATTACAAGTAAAATATGTAAGTTAATTAAATGGCGGATTTCAGCATTAAGCGTGAATACTGAATGTATATTAAATCGGATATATTACTTTCCTTTAATTTTCATCTTAAACGGGGGTCGAAAGGTTAGAACACTTATCCAAGGGGGGTAATTTTGACTGGTATTTATTCAACAAGAACAACAACATTCTTTGTGTTTAATGTCCCACGGACTGCTATTCAATCACTTAAGACTTTTGTCTAAATGAGAAAAAAATAGTGCTGCCTGACTGCCTTATTCCGCCGTAGACAAGTGGTATGCTACCTATACAGTATCCTGGAGCAACTTTAATGGGGGAAATAATCTGTTCTGTTACACGGCCGTTTTTGGAGTGACAAAAAATAGGTTGCTTTATTTCTCGGAAATCGTTTGTAATTGATTACATGATAGTCTCAGCTGAATGTATTTTATTTTCTTTATAAATTTGAAATTAATGTTATTGATCGGTATTTTTTTTCAATGGCCATGCTTTTGTTTCTCCCTCAAAGCAATAAGGTCAATGAAGGTATTTGTACCCTTTTCAGACAACCCTGCAGGCAACCATGGCATATAGGTACCATAGATATCTGTTCGGTTTCTAAGATTCCAGAGAGCAGTCACAGATAAATCGGGTGCTGTTACTGTTTCTAGACAATTTCGACATTTATCTAAACTGATCGTTATACTGTATACAGATGACACGGTAGTTTTTGTAAGCACCGAGGAGGATATCACGTCGGTGCTGTATACTTTTCGTAAATTGTTCTAAATGGAAGTAAGATGTTAATTTTGATAAAAATAAGATATGGTATTTGGCGACTGTTTTCGTAGAAATAGAACTATTATTGTTAATAGATACCAGATAGAGGTCGTTGATACATTTAAATACAATGGTATTGTATTTTACTAAAAGTAACCGTTTACGTCTGCTAAAATAACATTTAGTTGAACAAGCTAAAATGAGTTTATTTAGTCTATATAGAAAAATAAAATAAGAAATTTAGATTTATCTATAGATTTTCAAATTAAATTGTTAGATTCCACAATTTTACCAATTGTAACCTATGTATGCGAAGTGTTAGGTTTCTCAGACGTAAATATATTAGAAAAGGTGCATACAGACTTTTTGAAAAATATATTACATGTTAAGCGCAGTACACCTCATATAATGCTATATGGCGATTTAGGAAGATACCCTATTCATTTAATTATTAAGAATCGGAAGAAAATGGATTCTGGTATAATATGTTGTCGAATACTAAGAATCTTTCATCATTGTTAAATAAATTCATGTGCAAATGGTAAAATGTGTGGCTGGTTATCGTGTGTGAAGTCTATTCTAGACGAATGTGGCTTAACCCTTTCCCTCATAGAGGACACCATGAAAATACCTATGCGAACAGCATAAAACCAGATCAGCCTGCGAGTAACTCGCAGGCTGATCAGGTTTTATGCTGTTCGCTGCTCCTCAGTGGTCTGGAAATGAGGATTTTGTAATTAAATTTGGTAAGATTTAACTGTCACACAGTGGTTTTCTGCAGATCAGGCTTTATGTGGTACCTATTGAGTGCGTCAAAATGAGTCTATATGAGGGAAAGGGTTAAGCTGTGTATGGATAAAGCAAACCTTTGTAAATAAATGTATTAACTATGGATGTATAAAAAGGGACATAAATATGAACATCATTTAGATGTGTTGACACCCTATTATGTTCAAACACTAGCTGATTTTAGGATGTGTAATAACCGGCTCCCCATTGAGAAACTTAGATGGGATAATGTACCACGTAATGATAAACTTTGTAATGTTTGTAATTCTGGTGAGGTCGGGGATGAATTCTATTATCTTTTTTTTTTCTTCATTTTTCTATTATGTGCTATTTAATTCTGATTTACCACTGATGTTTGACTTTGAGATTATTGTTGTATTGATGTAATATTGGTATGTATATGTCGAGGAACTCTGTAAAGTTCAAGACAATAAAATATTCTTCTTCTTCTTCTATTTAAATGTCTTTTTTTAACCAAATACGCTCATCACAGAAAAATACGCCAGAACTATAAATTGTCTCGGTTTCCAGTCTCTTATAAATGAAAACAATGAACATTTTTTGTGTAATTTAGGCAAATTTGTAACTGTAGTTGTGAATCATTTTCAATACCCACCCGGCAGGCAAAATACGCAAAATTGATTCTTTAGATTGTTAAAACAGTTATTTAAGTATAACGTTATATGTACTCTCTCATTTCTGTAGCATTTTATTTATTTTCACTTACAACCCACAGCTGGTTGTTTAGTTATATGTATGTTTTATTACACCTTATATCACATGTATATGTGCTAAGTGTATAACCTTGCAGCTAGGTTTATTCAAAGGAGGCTGTCCCCTGTCGTCAGTACATAATAGGCAGCAATCAGTCACACTTCTCAACAGTTTGCAAATTACACTACGGACAATATGTGCAATGATTTTTAGCATGTTATACTCCTTTTTTTTTAAACCGAACAAAACTTTATTTTTCATCCAAGTACAATAAAGTACAATGGAGATATGTTAAACAAACTAAATACAGCACAAAACATTTGTTAAGTTTGGGGATAACATGGGTATCTTGTTAAATACATTTAAGAAATATTAAAACAACCACAATTAATCATTTAAGATAGACAGATGTACATTGTAAGAGAAAGAGGGAGAAAAGGTAAAGAGAAATACATCACATATTTAGAGGTGAGCATAACAACATAAAAGCAAGAGTGCAATTTACTGAGAAGTATCTAAGTATATATTTCCAAAATTTGTCCTTGATAGTGTTCGAAAGCGAAAGGTGTCAAGTATATTTTGAAGTGCAACTTTACATGAAAACAATAAACGATCAGGACCCTAGTACACTTGCCGCTGGCGAAAACGAAATGCGGCAAAGTATATATATATATATATATATATATATATATAAGTCTATGTTAAATCAAGTGACCCCTGGGGCAGGGCCAATTTTGAACCCATGGACATGATTTAAACAAACTTGGTAGATGTTACACGCCAAATATATAAACTCCAGGCCTTGTGGTTTCTGAGAAGAGGGTTTTTCTATATTTTTTTTTCCTATATAAGCCTATGTAATTTCAAGTGACCTCTGTGGTGGGACCAATTTTGGCCCCAGGGCCATGATTTGAACAAACTTGGTAGGGATCCACTAGACAATGCTACGCACCAAATATCTAAACTCCGGGCCTTGTGGTTTCTGAGAAGATTTTTCTAGATATTTTTTCCTATATAAGCCTATGTAAAATCAAGTGGCCCCTGTGGCGGGGCCAATATTGACCTCAGGGTCATGATTTGAACAAACTTGGTAGAGGTTCACTAGACAATGTTACACACCAAATATCAAAGCTCTAGGCCTTTCAGTTTTGCAGAAGAAGATTTTCAAAGTTTGCATTTTTAAAATCTATTTTTAGCTAATGTGACCTACTTTTTCAACCAATCAAAATAATTTGAATAATCTTGATAGAGGGCATTATAAGGATGATTCCTGTGAAGTAATATCCAATCAGTGGTTTAGGAGGAGATGTTGTTAAAAGGAAATTGTTGACGCCAGACGCACGCACGCACGGACGAAAGGCGATCACAATAGCTCACCATGAGCACGTTGTGCTAAGGTGAGCTAAAAAGGCAAATGTTTCATATGAAGAAGGTATGAACAGAAAATATTCAAACCATACAGATCTCATTGATCGCGACCCATATATAGAGAGAGACCAAAAATCATGTCAAACTTTATTTACATTCCACCATGCGCTTCAAAATATCACGATATTGACTCTCATGGTAGCGTTATTAGAGCTGATTATAACCACCTTGCAAACCACTTCTCTCGCTATTACATTATGACCGACACACATTTCATTCAGACAGAGGCTCGAGTGATGTTGACTATCTGTTATTACAACTAAATAACTTTGAATATATTACTGATTTTAATATTTTGGAACCAAGAGAGTTCTCAGACCACTCGCGGATATTGTTCTCTATAGATGCACGAGGTACGAATAGCAAAAAATCATGACAAGCAATCCGAAAATAACACCTATTTAATTAGTGGATTAAAATTTTAAACAAAAACTACACACAAAACATTCCTAAATCAATTACCCTACAGACAGCATTGATAATACAAATAATGCAGACCAATAAACACAATTTTTTTAGGTTAAATTGTATTATTTTTTTATTATTATTATTTATTTATTTTTTTTTTTTTTTTTTTTTTGAAATGAAGAAATGCTTTCAATGACAAAAAGATGTAGAAAAAAAACATTTAAAAAATGATTAAATGGTAAATGCTATGCAGTCAGACAAGAAACATAAAAATGCTTATAACAAAGATGGCAAATCACTTTCATCAATTCCGACAAAATTATATAAGAGATAAAATGTTATATAACAAAATTAAATATAAAAATAAAAAAAATAAGCAAACAAATCTAAGAACATTTTGGCAAAACATAAATAGCAAATTTAAAATACAAAGCAAACAAGAACAACATTTAAATGTAAATGGTCATTTTAAAGGTTTGTATACAAATAACAATAAAAGTGATATTTTTTTTCTCCTACAGGTGCACTATACATGTATTGTTTGAAAATGCTCGGAAAATAATATATGTAGCACTCTCTCTCTCTCTTCTTCTCTATTTTTATAGAAATATTAATAAACAAGTGAACGCAATAAACGAAACATCTGTTAACAAGCTGTATGACAATTTCTTTCCTATTCTCAAATTCTATACACTTTTCTCTGAAAATGATTTTTCCATTACTCTTCGCGCCTGTACACATTTATGTTTACCTCATTTATGACAATTAATATGCATATTGCTATTATATGCATTTAAAAGATACTGAGATGAAATGAGTTGAAATAAGTCTGAATGCAGATTACTCCAATTGTTGCGTAAACGTGTGTAAAGTAAGGAGAGCAAAATCGTGGACCGTGTCAGTAATGAGATGGCACTACGCTAGTTGGAAAACGGAATACAGAAAGTCACGTTGAAACGAAGCAAATGATAATTTATTTCTCGCTGACAGCGATGGGGATTTCAAATCTTTTCTAACTACTCTGACACTCTGAATCTGAATAGTGTACGTTGTAGATCCTAAATACTGGGTTTTACACAACGGGTAAAAGGACTGGTTCGAGATCTATAAAAGATCCGAGAGGATTAAGACGATGAATATATGTTTTTATCATATGTTGCAGAGGAGATGATTAAAGTGACCTGAACTGGACACCATACTTTTTTTAATTGTTTATATTTATGTATTGTCCAGTGTCAATCTAAAAGGACTTGGGCCAGGTCGAACTTGTGTGGCAAGGGCGCCGTGGTCCAGTGGTAACGTATCCGATTACGGATCTGAAGGTTGTGGGTTCGAGACCCGTTGGAGGCAAGAATTCTTCACGACCTTCCCAGGCGCAAAGTACTGGTCCAACCCAAGAACCGTCGAGAGGGATTAGTATAAGTTGTAAGAACTTGTTTCCCAATCGACGTAAAATAAATAAGTTTATATTAGTTTATATTAACTTGTGTGGTTGAAGGGAAAAAATACAAAAGACGTTGCATGAATGAAAAGCGGGCATTTATTTTAAATGCAAAAAACTAAGTAAATGTAAAAATACAAATAAGCAAATATAATACTGACAGAATGTTTTATAAAAGCAATTCCCGAAAACATATCTGGGTGGACAAAAACGCCCGAGACAAGAAAACAAAGGAAATATACAACAAAGAACATATACATATGCAAAAGACAAAATGACCTTGTACATAAACAAGGTTGAAATGGAGGAGGCGTTGGAGGAGGAGGTTTTAAAAATAAAATAATGGCTGGTTAGGGATCCCTTTGGCTGAGAAGAGTCACGAGATGACTCTCTGTTAACTGATTGGCTTAGGCATTAAATAAATGGTATGACTAATACCCTAACTAAATGTATGACTCATCCTATGAGTGAAAGGATACGCTCCACTAATTTTATATAAAACATGTAAAACGCCATAAATAATTTTATATTTGTTTAAAATTCTATTTATATTATACGAGTAAATTAATATTATTTATATCAACGGTTGGTGTCTCTGAAGGTTGGTAATTCTGATTTAGCTACTATATTCGTAAGTCTACCCTAATGGGGTATTTCCTAGAGACACTGACCCATTCAAAATACGACATTAGATTTTTTTTGTGGGACACATTTGCTTAATTCATTGTCTTAGCTCAAGGACTTTAAGTCACGGGAGCCATGGGACAGTTTATTGGTTCGTGAAGTATTTAAGTAAAATTGTATGATCTATAGACATTATTGTTTGTTGGAATAGTGAATATAGTTGATCCTGGCTTGAATGTTATAACACATACTATAAAATGTATTTGTCTCAACCAAAAGCACATTTCTTTAGCAAGAAAAAAAAATGAATGAAAAAAATGAAGATACTAACATGACAACGGATGTTTTAACACAATTTTTCTATAATGTAATTAGAGTACTAAATGGATTTTAATATGCAGTCTGTGATACATCAAACTGACCCCATTGCATCTTTCAGTCCTACTTTAAAATGTACATGCATTCTTTTATCATTACGTTTAAGTCTAATTCTTACAGTCTTGGAGTAATTCATCATTAATTTGTGATCATGGTCCATTAAGTGATCGTATGAATTTTCTTGTAAGTGCAAGCTTTTATAGATTTAGATCAAAAGAGCTTATGACTCCAAATCAATAGATGCATGCATCTTCACTGAAGTCTTTTTAAGTATTTGAAGGACTATGGTTATAATTTAATGATGGATGTATTACCTAATGAATTAAGCACTTTTTGTATTTTCTTGCAAAATAACAGTCCCGACTAAACGATTTTGGATTTTTACCAACTAAAGAATTTTGGAAATCTGGATCGTGGAACGGATATAAGCCATAACCTTCAAGGAAATCAAAAATTTTCTGATAGGTTCCCGATTTAATGTGAAATCTAATTTCCATTGCTATGAAACAAACATTCACTCGTCGGAAAAAATTCCGACCACCGAGTAGTACTTTGTATTCGAAGCCCTCAACGTCCATCTTCAAATACATTGACTGATTCTCTAGATTGAACTCATCTACCAAGTCATCTAGGGTGATGGTCTTAACTGTGTAACCAGCGGTGTCCTTTCTGTTTTCCTTTATTACACGAGTGGCTCCTACACTAGTCGGCTTTGTAAACAATCGAATGTTTTCATGTCGATCTGAAACGGCATTCCATAGAAGAGTAACGTTTTTTTCTTGGTGCAAGTGATGCAAAGACTTACTCAGAAGTTGAAGGTTTGACCTAAGTGGATCTGATTGCAATCACTTTCGTCCCGAATGTGTTCAAATACAGAGTGTAAGTCCCTATGTTGCAACCGACGTCCAGGAACATCAGATGTGGGTGGGACTTGAAGGTGTTACCAATGACTTTTAAATGCTCACCTTCCCATTCACCAGTATTTTTCAATTTCTTGGAGATGATTCGGTCCGTTTTTACATCGTATATGCATATGAGTGTTGAATTAACCACACTATTGCTATAGATCTTCAAAGTAACACATTCCGATTCAACATTTTTTCCAGTTTCGTTGAATAAGTTAATACGGGCGTTTGGAGTTCGCGGCAATGCAATATGTTCTGTTTGTTCTAAGGAGGACGTTGTAAAGCTCCGCGTCTTAAAGTAGTCTTTAAGATTTACATACATGTATGTGAAAATAAACATTGACAAAACACCTAAAAGTATGCAATGTCTCCTCCGAAATGATAGTTTTGACATTAATTCCATGTCTTTCCAATTTCTTTTTTCCCCAAAAAGTCCTTTTGTGTCTGAAATGAAAAAATATACCATTGATTTTTTTCAACGCAAACAAGATACATGTTTTCTGTTAACTTGTTCATTTCCAAATCTAGCTATGGCAAAATTCCAGCTTTATAATAAATGAAAATCGTAGTGCATTTCAGCCAGTTGGCCGGACTGCATTTTGAGTTTTTGTTCATGTGACGTCATCAGGTTTTAAGCATGACATAATTCGAAACAATTAATTGATAATGTCATAAATCCCATTTTTCCTCAACAATGAGTAATGGTTTGTAAATGTATTTTGTGATATATATGTACAAAGTCTTGTTTACGTTCCATATCGTATACCTTTGTTCTTTTACAATGTAAGGAGATTCCTTTCTAGTCTTTGATGGATAACTGTTCAGAAAGGGAAACAACTTTTGACGTACAACTGTGTATCAACAGCAAAGGGGAGCAACTGTTGTAAAAATACTACGGATCACTTATTGTTCATTGTATATCAGCACTTATTTTTCATTGCATATCAGAACACTCGAATGATTTAATATAATGATAAAAAACAACTTATGAAATTCATTGCTCATAATAACCAAATAAACCAGATAAGAGCTATCACAGATGGGGATTCATACACCCGCTACATTGCTATGGCGCATTTAATGATTAATGAAATGCTTATCATGATGTCACTTGAATGTGAAGGTCACGATTCCGTTGGAAATGGTGATGGCACTCTCTAAATGAATATATTCTGTGAGGCTATTTTAAAGATAAATCTTGAAAAAAATACCAGACGCAACGGAACAAGCTCCCCTTATACTTATAGCCCCGATCAAAACTTGCTTTGGGATATGATGTATCTAACAACTAAAATGGTAATTGTCAAAAGCAAATCTATCAAATGCACACGTAAATGGGATTTCACTAAGTATCCTTAGCAAACTTTGAGTAGTATATTTACACATTGAAATGTGTACATGAATTATATGAGAATCTCAACATATAAAATTTGTGTCTGCTTGTTTGAAAATAGGTGGTATTTAGTAATGCATTGTGAATTTAGGTATTGCTTGAAAACATGTATTTGATGGCAAGCGCATTACTTACTTGCTCTTGAGAGGAAACATTTATAATTCATAAACATTTCTGAGAGTAATATGTTAAAGTTAGGACAACAAATATAAGATACAATATTTTTGTACATTTTTGAGAGAAATAGAACAAAAATAATGGGAAAAAGATATATTTTGGTGAAAAAAATAATATACACATTAAAGCCATATTGAATTTTCATAGCCTCGTCATAAGTATTAATTGTTAATGACTTAAACCGGTACATTTCACAACTTCTAGTCTTATACTAAGCCTCCCAGCTGGCTTGCGGTAGGTCGGTGGTTCTACCCGGATGCCTTCGTGCATTCGGGGTCTTCCTCCACCTGTAATTAGCTGGACTTCGCTATATGACTGAAATACTGTAGAAGTGACGGTAAACTCAAATAGTCAAGTCAAGTCTAGTCTTATACAACATACAGAAGCGATCTGTTAGCAAATAAATGTTTTGTGCACTTTTTTTGTCTTCCATGAATATTTTATTGAGAAAAATTAATAGGTGCATTATGGCGGCCATATTGGATTCCGTACCAGAAAATATGGAATGCCATCTATCTGCCTTAACATGAATTGATATATTATGCATTATGCTAACTTTGAATTACATGATGATCGATGTCAATACACAATGATCTTTTTTTTTCATTACATGATGATCATTAATACTTATTTCATGACCCTTTTCATTATATGATGCTATTTCAGTGTTATTTGATGCATTTAAGTATTATATGATGATATTTCAGCATTATATCATGATAGTCTAGTATTGTTTTTTATATATGCTATTTAGTTTTATAAGATGCTATTTTAGTATTATATGATGGTATTTTAGTATTATATTATGCTTTTCTAGTACTTTATGATGCTGCTATTTTTTATTATTAACAGTAGTAGTATTAATGATGCAGCTGTTTAGTTTTATATGATGCTATTTAGAATGATTATATGATTTATGATTTAAGTATTTATGATGATTTTTATTTAGTTTTATATGATGCTAAATTTGATGCTATTTTATATTATATGATGCGTTTTGTATTATATGATTATATTTTGTATGATATGTTATTTTAGTATAATATGGTGCTATTTAGTATTACGTGGTGCTATTTAGTAATACAAGATGTTATTTTGGTAATATATGATGCTATTTTTACTATTTTGCATTATATCATTTGAGTGTTATATAATGCTTTTTAATATTATATGACGCTCGTATTCGTATTATAAAGCTCATTTTTTTCGTGCTTATCTAGAGTATACGATGTCTTTTATAACATTTTATGCAATAATATAGTAGTTAGTTATCTTAATATTATTTCAGTACACCTACCGGAAGTCGGCGCCGAATAGGCATACAGACATGTTACATTTAATGTTTGTTTACGTGTCCTAAAATAGTGATAAACTTGCTATGTATCGCCTGATGTAGGTATATTTACATTTATTTGATCTAAAGATAATAAAAGATACTTACGAAATACCAAATTCATCTTCATTATCAGCTACTTAATGCAATTAATGCTTAATCTGTTCATATAAATTAACATTACCGGCCCATATATTGACTCTTATTTGACAGACGTATTTCTTAAATGTATATACGATTGTTAGACTGTACGCCTAATCGTAAAAGAACTATATACAAATAGCAAATCTTATACTAGTATTTTGATCACTGATGCCAGTACGCTCCCTCCCGGTCAGCCACATTCTGATGGGGTACCTCACGTTTCTAATCAAGGTCTGGGGCGTTTTTACGTCCTGTCAAAGCTTTCTACGGGTAAAACATGGGCGCCGGGCAAGTTTGGGGCACGTTTGTGCCAATGGTATGAACCAAAGCGCCAACAGAGCTGAGAGAACAGGTTTTTTAATGTATAATAATCCATTTATTTTGTATGTTATAGGTATCTAATAAATGAAGATCAAATTTTCAAGTGATGCCATAACTCCAATGCCATCAACCCGTTTTGACTTGCGTAAACACAGTCGTAACAAAAAAAAAGGGGGGGGGGGTGATGAACACAACTGATTGTGTTACAATTAGCTCATTATCACTTTCCTATACAGCTAGTAAGATTTACATATGAGGTACAATATGTATTTAGATAAAAAAATAAACAGACAATTATATGTTCAATAATCGCACAATTATAGATATATGGCAACGTATAAAGTAATAAGAACAAATATAGCCCAAAAGTGTTGATAATAATATTACAAAAGTTTCCCAGCTAGATTCGAAACAGCGATCTAATCTTGCAGCGCACTGCATATAATACTGCGGCAGTTGATACACTGACATGAATGTGAATATTGGGTAATTTACAATTGTCAATATCATATATATCCTAATTATGTGCGATTGACTGTCTTGCACATTTACTTTTTATCACAGTTTTGAACATATTATTTCCGGCATAAATTATTTGTTCATTGCAATTTAGTTTCTACTTCCAAAATGAAACTGCATTTAAATAAACCTAAGATTTAACACCACTAGGTCATGATTTATTATATCTCCACGAGTTTAAAAGGGGGAGGGTCAAGGGTGTCTAAATATAGCCCCGAAATGTTGTCAATGCAGAAATGTGTCCTGCCATAGAACATAGCTTTTGTTTAAAAAGACATCCGAAGCAAAAGCAATCATTGTATCCTGAGATTTCGACGAGACAACACCACGAATGCTTCCCATCCCACTACAGACCACCTCCAGAAGGTGCCGCCAGGAACATACTAATAAATGTAGTATAAACCACAGACACCACGAACGCAGTTCTTTATCAAAGAACTGACTAAAAATCACAGCATCATTAGAAATCCCCTAAATTAGATTCATATCATACATGCCCAGTTGAACAAAAATGGTAACAATTCCTAGAAATGATAAATAAGGCACAAAAAAGACATAAACAAGACAAATCAGTAGAAAAAAATCTTCCTTGGATCAAAATAGAACTTAAAACGCTCTTTCTTTATTTCAAGAAAAAAGATACTGGACACATAAAGGTATATCTTAGACATACCGCCACAATCCGTGGCATAAAGCTGTGCTCCGTTTTAAAGTACAAGGGGAAAAAACAGGACGCCTAGGAACTGACTCCATTAAGAAAGATAACAAGGAAATCCATTATGACCATGGCAAAGTAACTACAAAATTCATGATTTTATACTCACACCACATGACAACACCTCAAGTAGACATCGTCTCCAAATGACTGAAATATTGTCAAACAACAAACAAAGCTTGAACCAGTTTAAGCTTCAAAATACTTTGGTATTACAGTAGCAACTGAATTAACATGACATTCACACATAGACAATATCACAAAAAAGGCAAACCACGCATTAGGCTATCTAAAAAGAAATTTCAAAGTTCACTCTCTCATACTCAATGACATGGTCTCAAAAATATCAATCACACCGCAATTTGAATACTGCTCTCCCATTTAGTCACCCCACTTTGAGTCAAACATTGGCCAGCTAGTTGACGTCAAAAGAAATTCAGCAAGGTGGGCTTAAAATTATAGCCGAAATCAGACTTACTGAACAAAGATTGGCAACTAGTCTAAATCTTACAAAAGCACGTAACAAATTGTCCAATTCTCGCAAATTTACGTTTTCTAATATCTCCTTTGATATTGAAGATAGTTAAATGTATTTTTGATGGAAATCACATTACCATCAAAATGAGACCTTTTTCTTTTGCTTAATTAATCGATGAATATATATCTATGACGTAAATAAACTATTCTTTTGTAAATATTAATTTTGATTTTGAAAGATACAAGCCTTTTTCAATCGTTCAAAATTTAGTAATTTTCGACATAAGTGCATTTAAGCGCCACTAAGTTACCATGCATTTACCCAAATACATGCATATATTTTGTGTAAAACTAAACGTGACAATTACATTAAAGAAAAACTTTCATACGTTGTAAACTTAAGTTATAAATCAGCTTCCACGCAATATTTAAATGCTCGGGCTGACTTCCGGCAGGTGTAGAGTCGTAGTTCGTACACATGCTATTTCCAATTCCTCTAAACATTCAGACACAATTATTTTTAGAAATGTCTTGATAAAATGTTAAGAAAAAACATGCACTTATGTGTTAAGCAAATATTCTTCAATTAATATTAGTGTTGAGCTAGGTCGTATGTGTATTATCATATTTGATAAAGTACAGACGTGTTGATGATTAACTGCGCTTTAATATTAAAAGACATTACATGTTTATTGCAACAAAAAATACAGACTTACCTACCCAGACAGTCCCCGTGTCCTATCAGAATGAATGTGACCTTCTCTACCTGACGATAAAATATTAAGTACGTCAGCAATCTGTTAATCAAACCAGCAGCTTAAAAGGCGATTTAGAATATTCGTTCACAACAGATCTACAAATCATTATTTATGTTTATGCATTCACGCATGGATTAAGACCAGCTTATAGCTCAGTCAAAATTATCGGTGTTCGGTCATTGTTATTGTTTGTTTTCAACAGAGTAACATTTTATGCAATATAACTATTCCAATGTCAATGTCCACAGTATACGTATAATACATCACTAGATACTGTACGGTAGCGTACTATACTGTATTTATGTCAGGCTGATGCTGTTGTTACCATAAGACAGGTTTCAAGTGATACAAGCTCTTTAAAAAAAAAAAAAATTGTTTAAAATTCACTTTGCACATCAAATGGAATTATATGATAGATTTAATACCTGTCCAGACTCTATGTGTGTGTCTTCTTTTAAATTCCTCTTCAGGTAGGAAGCATTGAACTCCAGTTACACACATATATATATATATATATATATATATATATATATATATTTTACATATATTCAAAATTCCATGTAGTTTATTTATTAAAATTTAAATATTGTATATTTTATTCCCATATCACATTGAGCAACTGCATCCAAGATTCAGTTTTCAACAGATATTCTTACACATGTTGTTTTTCTGGTGCAAGTGGTTGTTCATTTGGCTGGAAAAAAAATGGAATGAATGGAAGGTGTAATTTGCTTAAAATATGCTTGCATCTTATGCCTCAGGTCCTTTTATTTTTACAATTTTTCAATGAGTTTTTGCTATTGCTATATCTGATTGAAAATGTTATAGTACACACAGTTTCAAATAAATGCTTAAAATGGTACAGGCAAGCTAACTGTGCCAGATAAAATAGTGAATTGATTTATTCATGATATCATTTCTTGTTGCCTACCATCTTAAGAAATTAACTTGAATAACTAATTAACCAACTGATGTCCAATCAAGACTTTGTTTACATATCAGTTAATTTACAACTGTAAAAAACTTTACGATTGTAATGTGACATCAAAAAGGATCTAGATAGTTCAGTAGTAGGATGCATAAATCCAGGTCACAGGTTTGTGGTTCAAATTTTGTCGGGTCGCCACTTAATTGTTAAGTGTTATTCGCGTCATGCATGTCTCGGTTGATTTATGAATTAACACAATGATCAGGATGTAAACATGTTAAGTCAGCTGCATGACACTAACTTGAAAGTAGATAATAATATAATAATTTCTACATTTTAATGGAGATTTCTTATGAATCATTTTATGACTAGATATTGGAGATATATAGATATTGATCTCTCTCTCTCTCATAACTCACTTGATTTGTTATAACAAATTATGGATTAAGGAATAGAAGTCGTGTTTTTCAAAGGTTTTTCTTAGTCTCCATGACTTTGGGTCTTACAATAGTAAAGTCCCTTACAGGTGGATATCCTTACTTCACTTTGAAACCAACATTAGTGTTAACGTGACAAACTCAATATATTTGTCTTTAATTTCTGTATTGGTGCAGTTATGTACAACTAACAAACTTGTTACATTGAAGTTTAAGTGTGCCTGATGCTCTCTTTTGATTGTCTGTTTCACTTAAAGGAACAATGTATACCCAGTTTACATGTAAAGAGGGTCAGTGATAGTTTTCTGACTTGTGGGATACCAATTTTGAAAGGAAAAAGATCTATTTTAAGATAGGTTTCGGAGGAGGCAGGTCGGCATGCATTTTTTCCCCTCACAAACTTAGTTTGTGGGGATGCGTGTATAAAGAAGTCACTTTGTGGGTCGGTCGGTAGCTTTTTTAAGCCCCCATTTGAAAAATGGGCAGCATATAGCATTGCTGCTGTCTGTAACTTCGTTCGTACGTACGACCAAAACTTTTCCGATCATTAACTGGAGAACAGCAGGGCCTGGATTTGTGAAACCTGGAAATGACATTAGCCATGACCAGCAGATGAACCCAATTGATTTGAGGTCACTAGGTCAAATGTCAAGGTTACTGTGTACATAAGTGCGAAATCCTTGTCCCATCATTAACTGGAGAACTGCACGGTATGGGTTTGTAAAACCTGGTAGGGACCAGTAGATAAATCTTCTTGATTTTGAGGTGACTAGGTCAAAGTAATTGAGTACATTCATGTGAAATCCTTGTCCGGGGGGGTTTGTTTTAAAGTCAAGGTACTGTGTACATTAGTATATAATTCTTGTCCGATCATTAACTGGAAAACCGCAGGCCCTTGGTTTGTGAAACCTGGTAGAGACATTGGCCATGGCCAGCAGATGAATCCTACTGATTTTGAGGTCACTTTGTCAAAGGTCAAGGTCACTGTGTACATAATATGAAATCCTTGTCCGATGATTAACTTGAGAACCGCAGGGTCTTGGTTTGTGAAACCTGGTAGGGGATATTGGCCATGACAAGCAGATGAACCCTATGATTTTGAGGTCACTAGGTCAAAGGTCTAGGTCACTGTGTACATAAGAATGAAATCCTTGTCCCATCATTAACTGGAGAACTGCAGGGTATGAGTTTGTGAAACCTGGTAGGGACATTAGCCAAGACCAGTACATGAATCTTATTGATTTTTGGGTTACTAGGTCAAGGTAATTGAGTACATTCATGTGAAATCCTTGTCCGATTATTAACTGGAGAACCGCAGGGCATGGGTTTGTAAAACCTGTAGGGACATTGGCCATGACCAGCAGATGAATCCTATTGATTTTGAGGTCACTAGGTCAAAGGTCAAAGTCACTGTGTACATTAGTGTGAAATCCTTGTCCGATCATTAGCTGGAGAACCGGAAGACCTTGGTTTGTGAAACCTGGTTGGGAAAATTGCCACGACCAGTAGATGAATCCTATTGATTTTGGTCATGATCACTGTAACATTTAGTATGAAATCCTTGTCAGACTTGTGGGGGCATCTGTGTCCTATGGACACATTTCTAGTTTATCCATGCTATTTCTCATTAACTACTTGATCGATTTCAATCAAAATTTATAGGAAGTTTCACTAGCATGCACAAATTTGCATATTGTACAGTTGTAATGGTTGAATGATTTTTCTTTGAGTTATGTCCCTTTAATGAATTTCTGGAGCTTTCTTTGTCCATGCTATTTCTCAGTTGCAACAGGATGTATTTCAATCAAACACCATAGGAAGTTTCACTTGCAAGCACAGATGTGTATATTGTACTCATGTTATGAATGAACAATTTTTTTCTGAGTTTGACCCTTTGATTCTTTGTCTGCGCTATTTCTCAATTACTACAGGAAGGATTTCAGTAATAACTTTCTTCTTAATTTTATTTGTCTGCACTTATGCTAAGCACAGATTGAAATAATTAATAAGTGGGGGTGAGGGAACCGATTATTATACAGAATCATTACAACCTACCCCACCACCCCTAGTCTGATTACCCCACCCACCCCCGTCGTTGAGAATTCTCCAGTTCCGGACATGGCATCTGCTAAAATGAAATTTAGCAAAGGAGACATCGATGCACTCAGTGCTAGGTTAGTCCCATCACTGATACGTGAGGTTAAAATGGCACTCCGTAAGAATGTTCAATGAAATGAAACGAGACATTAAAGAAGTAGTGCACAATGAAAATCAAGCCTTAAAAAAAAAACCTAAAAGGAACAATTCGCCAGATAAAAGTTGATCATGATGACCTTGAACAGTACGGTCGCCGGATGAACTTAGACATTTCTAACATCCCTGGTGATACAAGAAAAACAGGAAAAAACGATGAAGACGTCCGCAGCAAGATTATTAGCCATGCACAGAGAGCTAATATTGATCTGAAAGAGACGGACATCGACAAATGCAACAGAAAAGGCAAACCAAAAAAAAAACCAAGATCGCAAAGTTATTGTGAAGTTTACCAATTCTGGGGCCAGAGATCGTGTTTATAGGGCCAGGAAGCTGTTTGGCAATGGGATCTTCGTACAGGAAAACCTGACTCCTCACAGAGAGTTTTGGGGTTTTGAGGCCCGAAAACTCAAAAGAGACAATCTTGTGTCAAAAACATGGGTTGTAGGTTGTAAGATTCATGTTTTGATGCCAGACGACACCAAGGTAACAATCCATGATATGATTGACATTGAAAAGATCCGTCATCACAGTTGAATTGCTTATTTACAAACAGTGTCCAGTACCCTACTTCTTGACCCAATAAATCCACTTATCTGTTCTCCTGTGTTTATACAGCAGCTATCCAACGAATAGTTACCTAACCACAATCAATTTTCAACTGTTTGAGATCTTTATCAGACGAGTTTTCTTGATATTTATGATAAATCCTGCATGAAAAATGTCCCACTCCATTGTGTATCATAGGCAACAATTATTCTATCGTGTGTGCACAACTCAAGTTCGTAAATATTTCAGCTACAATTAACACTATGAAAAATCTTAAACCATACATTCACATATGTATATTTTTTTTCAATCTGATGATTCAAGTCCTTGTATAGGTGTGTTTACGGCATGAATTCCACGATAAGTTTATGTCTCCGTAGGCCTGGTGTGTCGGTCTGATCATTATAGTACAAAATGTTTCTCAAATGACTTGAGAGTAATGATATTCACTCATTGATTGAATTTGATAAAGCATTAATGTGTGCTTTCTTGAGCTTACTTTAGCATTATCTAGTCTTACGGGGAGTAAATCTTTTTCACAGATTATAACATAGTTATGATATACACTATAATGAGAACGAAATATATGCATGTGTGTGTGTATATATGTATGTGTGTGTATGTATGTGTATGTATGTGTGTATGTGTGTGTGTGTGTGTGTGTGTGTGTGAAATTCATTTATGGATGATGCATTCACGGTTTTGGTTGTTTAATATGCTAACGGTATATATGCGTATACTTGTTTTTGCATTGGTGTTATATGTTATACATGTTGATTTGGGAATGTTGACTAGTAAAGCTCGAAAATAGGATTGTATATTTTTTTTTAATTGTACCGTTTTACAATTTGAAATTTTTAATATTGTATGTGGGTGTGTAAGTTTTTACAAAACTATATATTATGATAAACAACATTATTTATAACTTATTTATACTAAATATCAAGAATAGTATTTTAAGTTAGACAATACAAACTAGCAAACATTAATTCTTTGAACATAATACTGTTTCGATGCTGTTCTCTGTTTGAAATTAAGATATGAGACTACATTTAAAATCTACATCTGCTAGTCATCTTCAAGAATTTCAGCTTCCATCTACTGTAATCCTCTCTCAGTTCTTTGTTTATTTTTGTTTGTTCCTATTTTTTTTAAATGTTACGTGTAAGGATTTTTATGCTTCTTCCTTTCTCCACTGCAATACTGGTTATCCCGCCGCCAAGTCCGAGTTTGTCATTACCCCAGTCTCGTGTCAATGAACTTACCCTCTGGTCGTCCTTGTCATATATTAGTGTTGTACTATACCTTAACAGGTGATTGATGTGATTTCATATAGGACGACCATTGGTATATTCTATAACAGAAGGCAACGTGTATCAAAACCTTGTGTTTTTAAATCTTACTCGATAATTGGATTGTCCATATTATTCTTAATAAGCACACTAAAAATATAAAATGTGTATTTATTTTAATTAAACCTCACACACGGGGAAATGATGTTAAACAAATTTTCGAGCAATTAATGTTGCTAATAGCCATTAGTAGAGTGGTAGGGGAAATAATATTTGACTTCCTATTTATTAGTAACTTACATTATATATTAAACAGAATTAAACTACTAATGATGTCAGGTGATATAGAAATTAATCCAGTGCCCGAGCAGGTAAATACTATTTCTAATTCTATCTCGATATTTCATCAAAATATAAGGAGCATACGAAATAAATATGATTATATTAAAAATAACTTTTTAGATTACGACATCCTTTGTTTTACAGAAACTAAACTTTCTCAAACAATTCAAGACGAATGGTTAAAACTTGATGGATTTGACTCCGTTTATCGCAAAGATAATACAATGTACTCTGGTGGTCTGCTTACTTATGTATCTAGTAAACTATACTCAACCCGAGTTTTAACACTTGAGAACATTTTACCCGAATCATTATGGATAGAACTTAAAGACTCCTCAAATTCATACCTTTTATGTAACTTATATAGATCTCCAAACTCATCTGTAGAAATTTGGAATAGAATTGGCATATGCATAGAGAAAGCTTTAGAGGTATGTAATAAAATAATAATAGTCGGTGATATAAATGAAGATCAGCTAAATACAAATACCCACAAATTCAAAGATATAATGCTACTTAATAACATGTCTAATATGATTCTAGAACCTACCAGAGTTTGCCAGACAACTAGTACATTGATTAATCCTATAGCCATTACTAACAATATTCAATGTTTGCACGCTGGGATATTCGAAACTGATAGATTTTACAGTGATAATTATGGTACATATATTTATTTTAAAGTTGATATTCAACCTTCAACAAATTTTAAACGAAGAATTTGGAATTATAAGGAGGCAAATTTCAATCTACTTAACGATTATATTAAATGCTTTGACTGGTCATTCATTGAATCCAAAGATATTGATGATGCTACAGAAGAATTTACAAGAAATAATAAATTTGCAAAAACTTGTATTCCGACAAGATATGTAACTATTCGACCAAACGATAAACCTTGGTATAACTCTGAAATCAGATTAACATCTAGAAAACGTGACAGACAAAGGATACTTGCACAATTAAGTGGAAAAATCGCTGATTGGTTATTGTTAAAAAAAATAAGAAACAAAGTTAATAATATAAAAAATCATGCTAAAAATGTATTTTTCGATAATCTCGAATTTAATTTATGTGACTTACAATCAAACAATCCAAAGCAATATTGGAAGTTAATTAAAATGTTGGTCAAAGATAAATCCGGTTGTGAAATAATACCTCCTTTGACTACTACTACCTCTACTACTTCTACTACTACTTCTACTGCTTTTTCTACTACTTCTACTACTACTTCTACTACTACTACTACTTCTACTTCCACTACTACTTCTACTACTACTTCCAATAACACTACTACTACTATAAACAATAATAATTATAATAACATAGTATTTTCGGATAAAGATAAAGCGGATGTTCTTAATACATGTAATTATTTTATCGAAATTTCTACACTGGATGATTCAAATGCTACCTTTTTTTAAACTATATGATTAGAAATATTACATTTCTAACAAGATGTACATGACGTTCTATCAAACTTAAAATCTAACAAAGCATGTGGACCTGATAAAGTTAGCCACCGATTATTAAAAGAGACACGAAACACTATTTGTAAGCCTTTATCAATGTTATTCAATAAATCAATACAACAAAATAAGTATCCTAAGCTTTGGAAGCAAGCCAATGTTATGCCACTATTTAAAAAGGGGGATAAAACCATTCCTTCAAATTATAGACCTGTTTCTTTAATAAGTTGCATTGGTAAAATTATGGAAAGAGTAGTTTTCAAATATATGTACAATTTCTTACTTGAAAATAATTTAATTTACAAATACCAGTCAGGTTTTTTACCAGGTCACTCCACAGTTTATCAGTTCATTGATATTTATAATCAAATTTGTAAAGCATTCAACGATAAAAAATTTACCTGTATTGTTTTTTGTGACATAAGCAATGCATTTGACCGGGTCTGCACAAGGGTCTCATTTTTAAACTAAAACAATACGGTTTCTCCGGTCAAATAATTAATTGGTTATCTAGTTATCTTAGTAATAGAAAACAAAGAGTGTTTGTAGGTACTGAATTTTCAATGGAAATAACTATTAATGTCGGTGTGCCTCAGGGATCAGTAATAGGACCTCTTTTATTTTTAGTCTATGTAAATGATATAGCTGATTCCCTTTCTAGCATAACCAGATTGTTTGCAGATGACAGTTCCCTTGCGGTAAGCTCAAATGATATAAAACATATCGAATATACTTTAAACCACGACCTTTTGAAAATATCAAATTGGGCTAGCCAATGGCTTGTTAACTTTAATCCGAATAAAACAGATGCTATGTTTTTATCTCTGTCAAAAACAAATTGTATATATCCAACTCTCAGTTTTGATCATACTCCACTGGCATTTGTTCAGTCACATAAACATCTTGGTGTATCTTTAAGCTCCGATGGTTCATGGCATTCACATATCTTAAAAATAAGTGTTAGCTCCAGTTGCTACTTTGTACTGAATCTCATTAGGGCCATTGTCATTGAATGTGTTGATATAAAACGCGATATTCGATACTAAGATGATGAAAACGCGATAGCATGATTCTGGTCACGCGACAGAGAACGACAATGAAAACGCAAAAATACGATAGTGCGATGAGGATATCGTGTTTCACCATAGTGCTGTCGAGTTTTCACGATCATATTATCATACTGTTGTACTGCACTGGTATCATTATTGCGTTCTCATTATTGTCCTATCGTATTATCATAACTGCATCTTCGCGTTTGCGCAATCATGCTATGATGTTATCGTTATACCTCCATCGCTTGCCAGTGCGCATGTGAATGTTGAAAAAAGATCTTTAAGTACAGCAGTTCAAAAGGACGAGTTTGTCCAATGTAAATGCAATGTTTTTGATATTCATATGACGTCAATTTTGACACTGGGGTTGATGCCCGCAACCAAATTCTAGAGCGACACTCCTAAAATGTTCATTGGAGGTCTAAATTGAGATGTAGTTGCATGTGTACCTGCAATTTCATTTTGTTGTATTCAAATATTTTAATATTGTATGGTCAATTCAGATTTCAATCCATTTTTATCAGATATCTTCAAAATATGTTAATTTATAATAAGAAAGTTTGGCCCTTGAAAATCGGAAAATTGAAAAAAAATCTATGTTTAAACTCAAGCATACTCATTTGTTGAATTTCTTGGCTGATATCGGCCCGGCTGACAAGGAGTTATGGCCCTTAAATTTACTCTCTAGCATCTAACATTTATGAAGTTTTTTTTTAAACACGCACTGATCAAAAAGCTATAGGTGGTGAATCTTTTATCCATAAACAGTTTCAATATGTATAAAGTACAGGTTTTATCATTCATCCCTCATATTTTTTGATCGCATGAAGTTTTTCAGCGCACTCAGCGCTTTGATTGATCATGCCGAGGCTAAATTCGGAAGAGAGGGCTAAAGTTTTGGCCAAATGTGGGCGAACGCAAGAACAAGTCGCTAGACGTTTTAACGTCTATCTTTCGACAATTCTGCGTCTTGTTCGACGTGTTAGAGACACAGGAACGTTTGTCGATAGGCCACGTTCAAGTAGACCGCGTGTAACGTCAGTACGACTAGACAATTATATACGTCAACGCCATTAGCGTGACAGATTTGTGACGGTAGAATCTACGTAACATGTAGTGGTAGGTAACCGTGGACGCCAAATAAGTCAACACACAGTCAGAAATCGACTTAGAAAATGGGGAATTACCTGCCGTAGGCCGTACCGCGGTCTAGTTCTAACGTTACGTAACCGTCACCAACGTCTAATTTGGGCCCGCAACAATCGCGGACAGCGTTGGCAGAACGTAGTGTTCAGTGATGAGTCGCGTTTCAACTTGTGGAACGCCGACGGACGTATCCGTGTCTGAATCACGAATAATGAAAAACTGTATACCGAGTTGGAATGAGGCGTTTCTTTTTCTCGTCAGTTTAGAATGACTTATATTTCCAAATAAAATACGATATTACATCCACAATTTTTTTTTAAACAGAAAATACAATAAATGCATATAGAGATATTCAAAGTGGAAAAAAATATATAGACGACCGTTTTCGAACACACCAAGATTATGCAAGATTACGATTTTTAGAAAAGTGTTTCCCTCAAATATATCTAATGATCAACATACATCTGTCATGTTATTAATGTTTTATAATGTTTGAAAATGCCCTTCTTAGGTGACCCACCGCCATCCAGTTAGATAAGATGTTAGAATGGATGTCACCTTCATGATTTTTTTATCTTATTTTACCATTATTAGTTATTATATTTAAAAAAAAACTATTATCTAGTCTGTACTTATCTCATATATCTGTATGAATGTCCATTTCTGTTTGTAAAAATTGTGAATTTATATTATACTGTTTGCTTTGTCTTGGTCATTTGTAAGAAAAACTATAGTGCCAATGGCCAAAGGCATCTTTTGCCGATATGCCAAAAAACTGTTATTAAGATGAAAAACATATTTATCACACACAATAGGGATGCTGATAACAACAACAACAACAATCACTTTTATATCTCAGATCATTTTCATGCCATATGAGAAAGAGACACGTGACAATTCTAATATGATAATCATCTTAATGAGGAAATATGGAATGAGGGAAGAAGAGTGGGTGTGATATAGGAATAATTATGATAGATAATATTATAAGATCTATTTCTTAATAATATAACAATAATAATAATAATGAGAAATAGGGAAAAGACAGAGAAAAACATCCATCTATATAAACATGTGTGTTGATGATATGAAAAATCATAGATGAAATTTGAAAAGAAAAAAATAATAAAATAATATAAAATAAATAATAATGATAATAACTAACTAAATAAATAAATAAATAAATAAAAGGGAAAAAAGCGTATGCGAATATACAACAACTAATAAACCGAAAAGAGGAACAGAAACGTATACAAAACTATCAAGACATGATCATAGTTGTCGAGCTCGTGATGCTCGCTTTTGACACTGAAAGCAAGCACTGGGTTTTGGAGCATTCCGCTTATAGAAAGCTTGTAGGCATATTTCTTCTGGCGCTTGTTTACTAACTTAAAAGTAACTCAGTGAGAGATTGTGATGGAAGGGGTTCACTAAATATTATTTTAAAATTATGGATAATTCATACTTAAGGTAAGGTTAAAATGCTTTTATTATAACCTTACAAAATCTCGCTAGTTTGGTCAAAACAATGTTAGACGATAATGACATAAGCTCTTGGAATTTAAGCATATTTGGCCGATGATGAAAATAACGTTTAACATACATCATGCGATCTTGTTTAAAATGGTCACGTACTAATAAGTAGTGATACTCGTCACCAATATCGTTTTTGTTGCAGGGGGTACATTTCCGGCCATGATAATCAGCAGAGTTCCAGCGGCCAGTCTCCATAGGAAGCCTGTGATTACCTGTGCGAAGCTTCGGTAAATAATGGGACATACCAGTGTTAAGATTAAGTACTCAGTAAGTAACTTTCCACTGAGACGTTTTTTTTAAATAAATAAAAAAATACCTTTCTAAGATGACTGTAACGATTCGTGCCATTTCTGCTTAAATTGATCTATAATTTGTAAACCATCATGGAACTGCCAGATATCTGGTCTACCGATTTCAGATGGAATGGTTTTGATTGATTGTATCCATTTTGATTGGAAACCGTGGGTATTCATAAGTATGTTGAACATTTGCTTTGTTTATTTATTTATATTAAAATAATATTTTCCCAAAAGAAATCATTTGAGATTTGATAATTATTTCAATTGGATATCTACCTAGTTCGGCATATACTATGTAGTTTGGCGTTCTTTTTCTTATCTTTAAAATTCGTTTCAGAAATGATTTTTTTTTCTAATATTTGCAGGTTTTCATAGCCCCAGACCTCACATGCGTATGTCATGATTGGCAAGACGGTATGGTCGAAGAGTTAATTTCATTGTAAGTCTATTTGGAGTATAACTACGAAAATAC
>CM037782.1:73809947-73825561 GCA_021229015.1 Solen grandis
GGAACCACCATTGCGGGGGAATATGCAAGGGAGAATAAGCAAACACTTTCTGAACAATTTCATATGTCGCAGACACACCCTGGATCTCTCAGGTACTGATGTCAACGTGATGATGGATTTTTGTTTTCATTTCTAGGTGCTCGAAATGTCGTATATAGCTGCTCTACTAGGTATCATATTCTTAAGTTACACCAGGAGGGATGCGCTTTTGACTGAAAGGTTTTGAGTTTCTTGTTGATCATAATCATCATGCCCAGCATCGTTATACTGCCGCGAAATAAACTATTTCCATGGCATGTATATGCTTTGGTATATGGTTAAATGGAAGTTATAATAATGGATACGGGAGGGGAAAGAATTAAAACGCCGGTGCATAATGTTTGCTGCAAAGTAAGATTTCAATATTACTCTTTTTATAGAGTAAATTAGGCATTTAAAACGAAGATGCCTTTGAAATGGCGCCACAAAAGCTAAATGAAACATTTAAGCTTTTACTCGAAGTAAATAATGAAAACCTATTCAACACAACTCTATGTATATGAGAAAATTATAGCTCCTGACAGGCTTAACGAGGTTTACAGTTCAGCAAGCGGTCAGGATAAATTTAACAGGGCTCGAATTAACTTTTCTTGCACTCGCAAATCTTTGCGAGTAGCTAAAAATTCAACTCGCAGAATTTATCATTCACTTGCAATTTCATGAATGTATATATTTTATGAGGCAAACTGACAAATCATTTTCTGCTCAGGTCGAGACACCGAGTTAAATTATTAACAAATACTTTATGAAAATATCACAGATATTGTAAATATATCAATAATGTCTGGTAATTTGATTATTACTGTTATTCCTTTTACTTTCTAAAGAGGTAAAAAACGTGTTGTGTATAACGCTTTGACATTTTGCTCTTTACAAATTGGCTGCATAAAATAAAGAATGTAAACAGTCAGACTGCACCATATGTAGTTATCGGGTAATGACTATTATACGAAAATATTGGGTGTCAGTCTAGCAGGGGCACATAGGTTTAAATTACGGCTTAAAACACGATGCCGATCTTGATTGGATTCGAAACTTTGCACTCGCAAAAAAAGCGAGCAGCTACAAAACAAACTCGCAAAATTCATTTCTCACTCGCATTTGCGAGTTTGCGAGTGCTAAATTTGAGCCCTAAAAACAATATAAAATGCTTCATCGGAGGTAAAGAGTAAGGATCACATCTGCTTTGAAAGGCTGAATTTAGAAATAGAAACCATTATCCCTGATATATTAATACAATGACTTATACAAGAATCATTTAATCATTTCTTTATAAGTAAAACATAACTATATCATTGACACTGACGTATAGCCCAGGGTACTATAAATACACATATGTCTGTAATAACTAATTGTTTATTTTAACTAATTGCATACGTAAATCGAGGAGGAAATGTATTTTTATTTACATAATTGCCTGCTCTTTTAGCATACTTGTGTATTTTTACCATTAAGACGAATGAAAATGTCAATCTAAATGAAAAATAAGGTAAATCATTTTATGACAATAAGCAAATGTTTCCTTGGACTGAAATTAAAATTTTATTTTGAAGAGGTTGTAATTCTCTGCGACAATGATACCGATATCCGATCTAGTTTATACGTCAAATGTTCTCAATTCTAATAGGACTAATTTAGAAATTTATTAGAATTTTATTTTGTTATTTTCATTTTATGTCACAATTAGACGATGATGCAAATGATAAAAGGTATTAAGTTTAAGAAGATGATAAAAGCTTTGGAAGACAATATTTTCAATCGTTCACAACGTCCAAATGGAGGATAGAGTAAAATAGTTTATGACTTTTAACACGCAAGTGTTTCATTGGAATGGAAGAATTATATCTGAGATTGTTCATCATCTATTTTAGTAAGATCAAATTTGTTTAATAATGTGTTTCATTATCAAAGCAAGAAAGAACTGAAAGCTGAGCAGCTTCTTATTATTTTTTTATTCTAAAATGATTGCTTAATCAGGATAATTTCTCTATTATTTTCTTTAGTGTATGTGTTTTTTATAGCAACAGTTGGAGATGTGGCTTTGAAGAAGAAAGAGGGACACTATTTTCTTAGGCATCTATGGGTGCTATCCCTTTGTTTCATGACACCTATGTCATATTTGATTATAATTATATGTCCCATAGAAGTCCCAGAATTCAGTTATTGAGAGGCCCTGGTCATGGTACAGGTACCAAAACTCACATCAGTGGAGGGAAGGTGTAGCTGTAGCTCAGCTAGTACTGAGTATTTGCCCTTTACGTAAAAGGTCTGAGGTCTTGTTGTTGAGACACAAACTCAAACACATGTAGCAAACTTATTGCTCCAAATTAGGCTGCACATATGTCTGACCCTGTAACATGCGAACTGTTTTCACAAAACTTGGATTAATTTAGTATGGTGGCATATTTCTGCCAGCCACTTATCCACTTAGCTATGTTGAAACTTTTCTGAAAAATTGTCACATATCCAGTTAGTATCTGGCAAGTAGCAAATTTTCAAGTTATCTACTTAGGTATCTTAACAGGACTAAACTGTCTGTTAGTGCCCACTACTGCCAATCACATATTCACTTATTTTAACTGGATATCATGCCTTTTTCCAGATAATTATGTGAAAAAATGCTTGTTATCCACATAATTTAACTGACTAACTTGAAAAAAAGGCGAGATATCCAGTTATCTTAAGTGAATATATGGCTGGCAGTAGTGGGCACTAACAGGCAGTTTTATTCTGTTAAGATACCAATGGTAAGAAATTTCTACTTGCCAATACTAACTAATTTTTGTGGCTGCCACCATAATTTAGTCCTTATTACCTGAATGTACCTATGCCACATTAAATATCGGTATCCTGAAATTTGTTACAAGAAACAGTAGAGTTTACATTATTATCTACCTACCTACCTCAAGATCTTAATTATCATTTCCTTATTATGACTGCTTCTCTCTGACGCTTTTCTCACTTGGGACAGCTTCACACAATATATGTACGGCGGGACAGCTATATCAAAATTTATTTTAAACTTTCCTCAGTGATTTACAAAGAGAGAGAGAGAGAGAGAGAGAGAGAGAGAGTTCTTTTTATTGTTTTCTCAGGAATAAGCGATTTATTTTCAAAACACATGGCATATATATAGATTTAAATTATAGAACTTTGTCTTACAATAATTTTCTAAGTATTAAAATACATTATCATAAATATGAATAATCAATGATTAACAAAAGTGATAACTGTAGAATTCATAATTAACAAGTAACTGGTGTTGCACGCAACACATGAGTCCCCGATGAGGTTCACAATTTTTCCGTTACCACAGCAACCAGAACTTTGGTCCTTGAAAAAAAGTGACGTTCAGAATTCCCATACTGTCATCTATTCATATAACTAGTTTTATAATATTATCTTTTAAAACGATTTTTAAGTTATCGCGGGACAGACGAGCGGACAGAAGGACAGACAGACGGAGGGCAAACCTTTAGCCCCCTCTGTTGAAAACTCCGGTAATTAAGGGACTAAAAATAATGCTACCTCACAAAGTGTCAACACGTCAGTCTAATTACAGATTTCTCTTCAAGATGATTGCAGACCTAAATCATGATCAATAGTACGCTTGCATGTAAGCAAGTTTTTTTTTATCAGGGTCAATGAAACGTTTGCTTGTGGTGCATGACTGACGCAAACTGCAATGTTACGTAATTAAAGCATAAGTCACACTCGCGACAGAAGGAAAGTACAATACCTCCCCCTTTTATAGGAGACTATAAATAGTCACAACATCAACAAATGGAACGAAAGGGCTTTTTGCTCTGCAACCGATATCAAACCTTACTATGTTCATCACTTATCTTGAAATACACTATCTGTAAAAAAAAAAAAAAAAAAAAATAAATAAATAAATAAATAAATAAAATAAAATCCATGCAGAATTGACAGATGATCTGATAGCAGATAAAAATTTTGACGTCATTTATGAAAATGGAAATCAAATCGATGCAATCAAACTACGGAGCTTGCTTCATGTTACAATTTCATGATGTTGGCTCTTTTGGAACCCTCTTTCAATTAAACCTCAATGATTCTCAAAATGGGTGTACCACAAGGCAGTCAACTATCACTAGTCCTCTTAACATGGAAAAATGTCTCTTTTCCTACCAAATAGTTTTTTTTCCCTAGATATTTTTTGCTGAATTTAAGATGAGCATAGGGTATTTAAACAAATCACAACAGCACATTATAACTACAATGTAACAGAAAAAAGTTGGAACAATGTGTGGGACTAAATGCAGTGAAATTAGTTTCTTAGTTATTCTTGTTTTTCATGTTTTTCAATTTCAAAACCTATGTGACCATGAACATTCCTATTGAGTTTCATCATTATCTGCTCAGCGGTTTAGGAGATGAAGTTTAAAAGATTTTTCTATCTTAAGCTCTGGCAGCCATCTTGGTTGACGGACCAGAATGATTTTAGCTACTTTGATCAGTACTACCTGTTCTTGTAAAAAATTATCAAAATCTGCTTAGCGATTTAGGAGGAGATGTCGTTTAAAGCAAAAGTTTGACGCACGGCGGACAGCTGAGAAAAGCTGATAACAATACCTTGTGCTCAGGTGAGCGTAAAAAAAGAATGGGAATGAATTTGGTTAAAATGGATGTAGCCCTTGTTAGAGTGAACAAGTACAAGTATGTGAAGTTTGATGACAGAAGATTTAATAGTTTAGAAGTTACGGCCATGGTTAATGTTTCTTCACTATACACATTTAAACAAGAGGGCCAAGATGGCCCTGTGTCGCTCATCTGAGTAAGATTGCTGTGTTAGGCATGATTACAAAAAAATGTTGCATCTAAAGTGTTTTCCTAACATTTGACTAAGTGATCTAGATTTTGATCCTACCTGAATTCAACTTAACTAGGATTTTATGCAGTCATTATTCTTATCAAGTTAAATGAAGACTGGGACAAAAATGTAGGTCTCTAGAGTGTTCACAAGGTTTTTCTAAATTTTGCCCTGGTGACCTACTTTTTACCCAATACGTAACCTAGTTTTTGACCCACCCAATTTCAAACTCATCCAAAGCATAAAGTAAAACATCCTGACCAAGTTTCATGAAGATTGGACCAAAAATATAGCCTCAAGCATGTTCACAAGTTTTTTTTTGATATTTGACCTGGTTATCTAGTTTTTGACCCCATGTGACCCATTTTCAGACTCATCCGAGATGTCTTGTAGGCAAACATACTGGCCAAGTTTCAGGAAGACTGGGCCAAAATTGTGGAGTGTTTACAAGCAATTGTTGACAATAGATTATAATTTGTTCTCTGTCCTTTGAATATAGGAATAAATTTCTATTCGTAACAGCCTATATATATATATAGCAACTCATCCCAGTGAGAGATTTGTGTTATCCTGATATTTACTAGTCTGGCGAAGGTTCAAATAGGATTTTTTTTTTAGTTGAGGTCAACATTCAGTGCACCCAAATAAAAATCTATTGTTTTTTCCCAATTTTATCAGCGAATTTTCCAAAATAAGGATTTAATTTCCCAAATGCCTTTCTTAATTTTACAGCAAAGGTTATGCATGTGATTCCTCATCTATTGAATTATTGTTAAATTACACTTGTAAGTAAAAACTGAAAATATTCAAACCGAAATTTGAAATGCTTCACCGAAATTTGAAATGCTTCTAATAATAATATTCTGCTTTGAGTTGACTATGCCTGTCCTGATCACTGAATTCTTTCTTTGTACACAGTAAAATCAAATAAATGAATGGAATGGCTAACTATTATGGGTGTAGTATTATTGATGATTTTATACTTAGTTTACAAACATTTAGAAGCCATCAATACTGAGCTGACAAAAGACTAGGGACTCAAGGCCTGCTTCCTTTGAGTTGCAGCTATATTTGTCCTGACTTTTTGCACTGCGATTGTTGAGAGATTGTTAAATTTAGACTTATGAATGCCTTGTGTATATTTTTGAGAACTTCACTGACAACTCAATAACTGGATGCTTTGATGAGGATCATCGCATAAGTAAAATATATAGGGGACCCCGGAGGGATTTGTCCGGGATCCATGTGGGATTCAATATCCCATATTCAATGTTCCGGTATTCCAGGCCACATCCAGGATCGGACTTATCTAGAATCCAAGTTTGTACACATCTGGGATCAGAATACCAGGCTGCATCCTGATCCCTTGTTTGTACTCATCCGGGATCCCAATTACTGTTAGCACACTTGTAAGTAAATGTAATGTCTGATGAACAATGAACAGATGACAATAATTCTTGATAGACAATATTTCAATTTAAAGAAAGACAATTTGTTTAAATTGTTTTTCTTTTTAATTTAGTTACAGCAATTATTATCTTGCATACAATGGAGATCATGTAACAAATGAAACATATTTGGATATACATGACGTAAATCATCATAATGAAAAATAATAAGAGAAGGAGAGAGAGAGAGGGAGAGAGAGAGAGAGAGAGAGAGAGAAAGAAAGAAAGAGAGAGAGATTTAACAACATATAAATCATATATTAGGCCTCTTCCCAATTTCTAGGGAAAAAAAAACACAAAAAAAAACCTGTCACTGCATATGTCAGCATGGGAGTTTTCAAGAAAGATGATAGCAATTTGTTCTCAGTAATATTAGTTTGGGGGCAAATTCAAAATTAGAGGTACATGGATGGAAGTCTGTTATGGCCTTCAAATAACCCATATAATACCTGCGACTGAGTGGTCCGAGTGTCTGCCCTGGAGTTTAAGTGGTTGTGGATTTGATCCCCGGCCACGACATACAAAGTCATGAAAAATGATCCTGGTATAGCTCAATTTCTTGGCACATTAGTACTAGGACTGGTTGGCCTGGCATGAAGAAAATGTGACTAAGTATAACTCAGTATGGTATTTATGGATTGATATTGCTGTGTAGAAGCAATATGTCTGTCGCAAGTAGAAATTCAGGGCTGTCCCAATTCGCTTGAAGCATACTACGTACAAATTCACTATATTAATTGTGATATGTAATCAGCATACTGAAAGATGTATTAGTATATTGCCATATTTGATGATACTATAATTTGAGAGGCTTTTTTTCCAATTTTTCAAACACTGTCTTGTTTTGATGAAAGAAGCTGAATAAACAACAAATTAAGAGTTATTTCTCTCTCTCTCTCTCTCTCCCTTTTATTTCTCGGTACACATACCCTTTATGAAAGATAAGGAGAGAAATTAGAAGAATCATTTACGTAAAACACAATCGATGATCTCCATGAATCTTTCAATCACTCTTCCATTATATATGATCATTGTTCAATCTCTTATAGCTGTAATAACCAGACCAGAATTTGAACCCGAGACCCTATGCGCAAAGATTGGTGGTCCTTATTACCAACTGAACTTACTGAGCTCACACACACCGCACCAATATTGGCTACTTACAGTAACAAAAAGAAGGGCAAAGGTGCTAGCTAACTTTTGAAAATTGGGGTTTTTGCACTGCTGTTTTTCCATTTCAAATTCTGTAACCCTTCATATAGAGGCCTTACATTTGAATATAACAAACTATAAATTATATATTTATGGATAAATTCTGCAAATTCTTTTGCAGAGAGAGAGAGAGAGAGAGATGCATTAAGCTACGGTTTGCGTTTGAAAATTAACAGCCAGTAAAGTTAAAGAAAAATCGATTAATTGAAAAACAGTCGATTTTCCTAGTTATTCATATGCAACAAAACAGAAAGAGAGAGAGGAGAGAAAAGAGGAAAGGCAGATAGATACATTAACAAGAAAAGATTAAAACATTTTTTTTAAATGGACGGCTTATAATAAGCATACTGTCCCCCTCTTTTCCTATTTTCTAATGTTTTGACCTTATAGTCTTACTTGTCTATGCACAGGACCCTTATATTAAAAAAATGACCCCTCTTTATATTAGGCCTATTTATATATAGAGAGGCAGTTATTATTTTATTAATTTCTCTGCACTAATCCCGGGTCTCACTATGCTTAAAAAATATGACTCCCGATTTAGAAGCATTGTCCATATATTTTATGCATCTTGAGGATGCATTGAAAATTAAACTTTGAAATCCTGACAGCGAAAACATTACATCTAAGATGAAGAATGCATGGGTAAAAAAATCACAAGAGTGGTCGATTTTTGTTTAAACTAAGAATTAAATTAAAACAAATCGACTTCTCCATACATTATTTATACATAGAGAGGTCGATTTTTTAAGTTTTTATTTATTTTTAATTTTTGGTTTATGTTCATCTAAAGGAAGCTAATACAAATCAACAAAAGCAAAATATTGAATATTTCAAACTAATAATTAAAACAAACTATAAAAAAATAAAAATCAGATTAAAAAAAATAAAAATTTCCCAGCTGGTATCGAACTTATGACTTCATGATGGAAAAAGAACTGTTCGATGCTCTTACCTATTGAGATAAATCCATAAACGCGAAAAGAGACTGAAAATAAGGCTATTTATAGGTAATCAAAACAGCATCACTTCAGAGACAATTTTACTGTATTTACTTCACCAAGCGTTCTTTATATTACGGATACATATTAACAAGATAAACATTACGCATTACTTATTCCACCCATCATGTAATAATTAAACTACTATGTATAATTACAAGCTTAATAGAGAAGACATGAAATGTGCAATGTCCAGACCGACGAGCGAAGCGATAAGTAGGTCATGGCCTATATGTATAAAAATATCATTAAAATACAAACATCTACTGACTAATAACTTATTAAATATGATCAATTACACTGGAAACTATATAAAACAAATACAAATCACGTATTTGAAACCCTAAAAATCACATAGAAAATCGGTCACTGAAAATTTACTATCACAACTTACCATTCGACTGCCATGCCAAATTTGCACATGCGCTAACGGAAGTGTAAACCAATTTTAACTGGACATACTAATATATATACAGTGCTTAATAACAGTACTGAATACCGCCCAGTAAAGTAAAATAGGTTACCGTTTCGTTAATAAATAAGTAAATTTGTAATTATTGCTCCTTTGAAACAGCAAGTTGCTGCAGAATCTGTAGACGCTTTAAATATCTGTCTTTGTTTTTACCCCCCCCTCCCTCCATTATACTCTATAATTAATCACACGAATAAATTCACGCAAAAAAACGTCATCATCGTCATCAAAATCAATAATTATTTTGCATACTAAGTTCAGATGTTAACAATAAACAACCACCCAATGTTTCTGAAAAATAAAGAAGGTATGGAGAAAAAAAAAAACGATCGTTTTTCTCCGGTCGGACTGTTGAAATTCGATCGGAAATTTCCGACAACGGACAGGTATCGATCGATCTTTTCCCGGTCGGAGCGAATTCCGATCGGAGATGTTGATTTTTAAATCGCTGTATCTTTTTTTTATTTATGGATGAATTTTCGTGAAGATACTATTTTTGGAAACTGGAAACTATGCTCTTTCAGAATATATATGGGTTAATAGTGTATAGGCATTTGTGTCGCTTAAAGTTTATGGAAAGAAACCGAAGTTCCATAAATTCACAGACGCAAGTTTATGTATCTTTTATCTTTTTTAAGTGCTGCCTTATTTTCTTTTGTCAATTTCTCATATTTCTTTATGTTATTTTCTTTCTTTGCTGTCCCTTTTACATTAATGCTAACATGAATGTTTGTCTGTAACCTTAACATATAAGGGAAATATGTTTAATGTGTTTGAAACTTTATACAATCTACATTTTTCAGAAACAATATTAGGTAGATAGTTATATTTTATTTAGAACGAACATATCTCTAATTCTAAAAAGATGTTTAAAAATGGTTCAAATTGTTCAAATTTACGAGGAAATTTCGACAATGCACTACTTATAAACTCTTTGAAGGTAGTACATTTGGATCATATCATTGGTATTGTTCATTTTGTTGAGTGGCCGAGAATTATTTTTAATTGTTATTTTGCTGAAATGTTCTCTAGAATCTTTTATTTAATGCTTTTCGGTGGGTTATAAATTATTACCAGTGAATTAAAAATAGTAATATTCATTGTTTCAAACACTGAATATAACCATTTTTGTAAGTTTCACTGTTTTGCAATATGTAAATTATAAAACACACCGATGTTTTTTTTTTTTTTTTTTTTAATTTCAATTGATTTCTACAATGACATATTTTTTCAAGAATTACTTAAGGGAATGTTGATTACACAATTTCTCTGTGTTCCTTTATTAGACTATTTTAGACTGAATAACGATTGCTCCCCATAAGGTAAAAATTATACTGAGCTTAGTTACAATGTGTAAAGTGTGACGGAAAAGAAATAGTCTTGGTTACAGTGGAATATTATTTTTTATTTTTTCACGTGAGGAGGAAAATTTATATTTTTACTGGTTGCTGCGCTATAAAAAATATCAATTTTCCTCCTCACTCGATAGATTAAAATGATATTCCACTAAAACCAACAATCATCCTCTATTCTTAATACATAAGAGCATTTTCAGCGCAGAGCTCACGGTCTTCACGATTCTAATTGTTGCAGGCTCGAATTCCACCAACAATACTTAACGCTAAGTAAAACCTAAATTCTTAAACTAGGTAGATACATGTCCCATTATTACTATATCATGAAATATTCAAGTACATGACTAAGCCGAAATGAAACTTTTCCTTAATAACTAACAATAACTATTTGGTTATTTTTATTATGATATATGAACAAGACCAATGGAATTCACCATTAAGTATTAAAGTATTACTTAGTGCTAAGAATTGTAGGTGGAATTCGACCCTTGTCTAACATCTTGAGTCAATACATTCCAGACATCAGATTTCCCCGAAAGATTTTTTATATATAGACTGCTCGAGTCATCCCGAGACACTGAATGGCAATGACAAGTAAAAGGTTTGCTTGTCAGTCGGGATTGATATCTGTAATAGAAAGATAAGTGAATGTGAGCGTTTAACAGAACAGAAAAGAACACACTTTTTATACAACCCAACCATACTGGTTTATCATCGTACATATACATTAGTGCATATTGTATGCTAGCATACACATATTTCATCACTAATCAAATACCACAAACATACATATTTTAGAAATACATTCATAATCAGAAAAAATAAACGCTTTACAAAACACGAGAATTCATTTAAAGGGTGGGAATGCTACATCAGCTTTTTTGAATTCATACAATACTGATAGGAAAATAGTCAAACACAGTTCAGTCATATGCTACCAATATTTAGAGAATTTAGAACATTAAATCGAATATGTATATGTGTGTGTGTGTGTTTTAATGTAAATCTATTCAAAACATTCTTATTTTCAATTTTTAGCAGTCCAATATTCATGCGATTGACGAAACGCTTGTGTATATATCTTTATTTCCTCCAAAATATTGAAGATTACAATGATAAGACATACATATTAAAGGAACAAAACTATGAGAAGCAAACAAAAACATACATACAATGAAGAAAGAAAAAAAAGCAAACAAGCAGATATTATGAATAAGTCATTAAAAAGTGATAGAGAGCATATAATTAGTTCATCAAATAACTCACTTATCAATAAATTATTTGGTAACCATCACATAGGTAATCTTAAAAAAAAAACCCATCACATTCGTATGTTCCTTGATGGCAATGCAGACGTAAGGATCAATATATGATGTAGAGATTTGATTTACTTGCCAGTAAATATCATACCATATAGTATTTATATATCTTGTCGAAACGAAATACAAGACTTAAAATATGGCAGTACATTTACACATACATGTATACACTTAATTACAATAATGATAATTGACTGTGTTAACTGATGTCAATTGTGTTAGTGTTTGTAATGGTAGTGTTGAGATGGATTATCATGTTTGAGGAGTAGTCTAGCTTGCAGCAATGTGATGGTGGATGAGGAAAAAAAAAAAAAAAAAAAAAAAAAATGCAGAGTCGGAGATGATAATGTTGGAAGTGATGATGATGATGATGATGATGATTTGGTGTTGCTGGTGATCAGATTGATAAAAGTAATCACATTTGCTATGATGGCCCTCACAATGATCTTCATAATAAATACCATAATCGACATGTTGATAAACATGAAAATACACACATGTATGGATATACTAAAATAGCATAGTAGCAAATATATAGGTATATAACATATGATAACAATAACTTACCAAATAAATGCCCTGTATTTATTTAGCAGTCCAATATTCATGTGATTGACGAAACGCTTGTGGGTAATGAACTCCGGAAACTCGAGTAAGATGTCTCGGAGAATAAAATACAATTTACTGTCGTCGTTGTTGTTGTATTGGGGTTTACCGTCGCTGCGATAGTATTTCAATCATATAGTGACGTCCAACTAATTACAGGTGGAGGAAGACCCCGAGTACACAGAGGTACCCGGGTAGAACCACCGACCTACCGCAAGCCAGCTGGAAGGCTTCCTCACATAAAAAATCCGAAGTCCCTACTGGGATTCGACCCCACAGCGGCGAGGGGCTGAGAGATTTGTAGTCCACGACTGTAATCACTCGGCCAAGGCAGCCCCTATTTACTGTCGTGATTGATTGCTTTATTACAAAAATGATAGATAACACCCTTTTTTTTTAAAAATTAAGGAAAATAAAAGGTTTAATTGATTGACTTTGTAATTATGAAAAAAAGGAATATTTCTAAATTGAAAATTAGATATCAGTATGAAAAAAACAACAACACCAAAATGTTAAGACCATATGGGCTGAATGAGATGATTAAATTAAATATACGACAGGCTTTATCACTAAATTTAGATAAATTTTCAAACCAATAATTGGGTTAAACCTTGCAAATAAACAATAGAAAGGAACCTATATCTCAGAGACTTTCAGTACATACTTTAAGCTTAATTGTAAGTACCAGTTACACTCATGTATTTTTACTGTAAATTTAAGTGCAAGGTAGTGCACACATAATTGTCTTGGTTTTTGATTATTCATATTTTGTCACAATAACTAGCGTCACGATTAATTTCTGCAATGCGATATATACAATTTGATGTACTATAAAACAATCATCTATTTTGAAATCTGAATAAATGCAACAATCTCTATGTTTGTTGAATGCAAAGACCCTTTTCCGCAAACGATTTTGGATAAATTCATATATATTTATCACAGAGTAGAATGGAAAATCATTTCGGGACTACCTATGGAAAAGAAACAATTACGGCTATAAACAAACGGGATTCGTTTCTAAAATATTATAAAATGCTTATTGCAACAGACAAATTGGTTAATTAAACAAATAATTATGTCACAATCTTGTTTTAAATGAGGAGTTCATTCTACAATTAGAACCAATTAGTTTTACAAAAGATCATGCTTTTTTAACACCGGTTTTATTTCTTTTAATTAATCATAAAAAATACACTTGAAACTGATGCCATACACAGACTTTTAATTACAACACAATTTACTTCTTCTGTGAAGACAGGATGGCCATGCCTGATGGTGGGCGATTGTTCTAGTCAGCAAAAGAAGAGAGAAAAAAAAAACTTATTCACTTTATTGAAAACGAGAAGGAAGGCAATGGATTTACTTTAAAAAGAATGATAAAATACGTCTCACCGAAATGACGAAGGGGCAAAACATTTGAAAATTTGAAATTCCTTTAAGTCTGGCAGATCTGAAGAAGAAACTCTATTTATAAAAATCCAATCCATTTTCGGTGTCTTATTCTTCAATTTAAAATACTCTGTGCTTAAATATTCTGGGACGTAATTCATCATCCTTTGGCGACTTATAGTCACTGAATGCTTCCTAGAAAGCGTCAAGTATTAGATAGCTCTGAAAAGTTCTGCAGGATGACAGACGGGGGTCACTTTCTATTTCAACTTCAAATTCAAAAAGGAAAATAAATTCAAAATACTGATATATCGCTGTGGGTAATTTAAATGGACATGAATCACCTGTTATTTCTCCGAACAGATCTGACAATCTATAAAATCCCATGCTAAACTATTCTTTTCTTGACTTTAGACATATATCATTGTGTTATCCAGTTATCCTTATATATACGTGTCCAATATTTTAATAACAAACTTCTATTTATACATGTAGTTTGTTAAATGCTTGCTTTGTACGTACAATCATGTATTAACAAGGACACCGTGGTTCAGTGGTAATGTTATGTGTTCGAACCCCGTTGGAGGCAGGGATTTTTCCTGACCTTCCCAGGCGCCAAGTACTGATCCAACACGTCGAGAGAGATTAGTAAAGATTGTAAGAACTTGTTTCCTAATCGATGTAAATTAAAAAGCTTAAACTATATATAACAACAGCATTCATCTATTGGCTTAATCGTGTCTACTCGCCAACCGGCAGAAAATATTCTTTAAAAGGGTGAAGTGTTTCGAATGCAAGATTCTGTGTTTCTGTTGTGTTCGAATCTGTAACATTATAATAAAATACATAATCAATGCGGGGTTTTACTTAATCAAACACATCTTATATTCAAAAGATATTACAACTGTTATAAATATCACACACAATGGACGTTGATAGCCGAGATAGGTTATGTCAACCTAGGCGTTAGCCTATTCTCTGCATGAGATTTGATATTAACATGCTAATCAATTGGAAAAACTATTCAAAGGCAGTAGTACAGTTTGTACAGTTTGAACTTGTCTATTGAAGAGTAGAGTATTCAGGCACCGTTATTTACGAAAATGCATATTTAAATAAGCGCCTACCGATCGAAATGGCGAAAATCTATTTTTAGGCGTGAACATTTTTAACAAAAATGTTCGTATTCAAATGGGGTGTGTAAGGAAATTTAATATGGGAAGGTCACGTGGTGTATAATAAGAGATATCACCTCATGAAGCTTATCTATGTGGATTATATAGAAGATTGGATTATGTCAAATATGTCAACCACTTTAGATAAAGATTTTATTGACTGAAGAAAGATGATTGCTTTTTATGGATGGAGCCCTAAGAATTGTATTCCTATTTTTTTATCGTGTCCTAAGTCCTAATTGGTGCTTTCCAATAATCAACCTGTCACAAAGTCTACAATATTTGGTAAATACGAAATTTTTTTCCTAAATACGAACCGCACACAGGAAAAGAGTACAATGTCACTTCGGGGTTCCTTGGTTTATTATTATTTCTGTCAGGGATCCTTGGTTTATTAATTATTTCCTTACACACCTTACACACGTTCTTACAGCTTATACTAATCTCTCTCGATGGTTCATGAGTTTTACAAGTATTTTGCGCCTTGGGAAGGTCTCTCCCCACCTCCGTGGATTAGAACCCACAGTCTTCGGCTCACTGAACCGCGGCGTCTTTGGTAAGTGAGTGATCCAGAACAAAAGCTAGTATTGCGTAATCAGTACTTTATAAATCTTGCCAGTTGCATCGATATCATCCTTTGTCAATTGCTTTGTTTTTCCTTTCATGACGTCTTTCGATTACGAATAAATAAAACCAGAACATCCATTATGAATGCTTTTTTTACGTTGTTGTTCCACTAATTCTAGTAAACAATAATTTAC